>SCLH01063119.1:0-10977 GCA_004367855.1 Oikopleura vanhoeffeni
AGTAAGTATCGCTCTGATCGATAGCGTATTTTTCTTTTCGAATAATAATCTGATAATCGATTGAAATCTCAGTATTTTCAAATTATTTTCACCGGCAAAAATTCTCTCATGAAAGAAGCATATACACCTTCTGTCAATTCTGCCGAAGATTTATAATTAATTGATCGAAAGATGTAAAATTTAGATTATACTATGAAAATCGTGATGGCTTATTTAAATTTTTGTACCTCGACAAAAACCAATGAAAATTAAATTTATTATGTATATCGTTCGCCGGTGAAATGGACTTTAAAAAACCTTGGTCACCGGATGACTGACATGCCATGTCTTACCTTTTATTTTTGCAAGCTCCGAATTTATTTATTCTGCAAAGGCTCTCGGACCACTCAACTGGACCAACTTTGAGCGCTTATTACGGAAAAACTACCTTACACATTACGAAAGGTACATAACAAAAGAGGCTGTGAGTTGTTTAATTTTTAACGCCCAAATTAAAATAATAATCAATCGGATTTGAAAATTCTTGATAAAAAACGGTCGAACGTGGGGTTTGATCACTTTCTGTTCATTGAAAATACAAAGATTTTCAGAACATTTCTATCTTAATACTCACTCATTCAGACCTTGGGTTTTACAAAAAAATTTTGGTTCCAAATCTATCTTCTCGTTTTCACATAAATATACCATTTCCAGCGCAAATGATTTTTCTTCAGTTTAACAAAAATGTGCTTATAGTGCAAATAAAAATGCTAAGCGTTGCACCACAAGCTGCAACTCGCAAAAGGTATGGGGCTAGCTCGCTGATTACGCGGCGGGATATGAAAATAATCAAGCATCTGCTTAAAGTTTTCCACAGCTTTCGTTCTTTGAATTTTTTGCAGCTAGTGGGCGTTCAAATTATGGATATAAATGATGAAAAATTTTACCAATTTTCTCATTCGGTCAAACAATATTCTTTATTAAACAGTCGATGACCTCGAAGTTTTTTTGTTACTATGAAAACGCTGATAGAATCTTTTTCTTAGTATTTTGTTCAAAATGGATAACAATTGACGTTTGGTTCAATTGAACTACTAAAACTTCATAATATTATCTTGATGAGACCATTTTTCTGCTTATCATTTTTTGTGGCTTTCTTTTGAACTTACTTTTGAAAAAATCCAAGCTCATTTTTTGGAAAAAAATTATAAATAAAACAATCACTCACGAGTAAATAAAAAGACTTCTGATACCGAAAAATAATAATATTTTCTTTGAAAGATACCTTAAATACTTTCTCAAAAACTCAGTACCTCAGACTTGCTCTACTGCACGCGTTTTTAATTTTTCCGGAAAAAATTGCCCAAAAAATGAGATAAAATATTTTTTGAACAAGTCGTCCCATAAAGTTTAAATAAACATTTTTGAATTCCTTGTGACTACTTCTATGTTGGATTCACCTCAATTATTTTGAAAAGTTTTCCTTTATGCATCTTGACTCAAGATTCTTGAGCGGGTAGGAAATTTTTTGAGCCACTAAAGTGGTCCGGAGCTCACAAGGGTTAATGATCATTCGCAGGATTTCGACTTCTAATAAAATTCAATTTTGAAGTGCTTTGTGTTTACAGTTTTACTGGCGATGAATACGAAAAAGAAGAAAGAAATGATAAAAAACAACGGACTTTATCAAATGTATAAAAATCTTCATTGCTGTAAATAAATTGTAAAAAGCGCTTATACAAAATCAAGAAACAAGGAGAGGCAATATCGCAGAAAGTTTTTTGGCAAAATAATACGGCGATATTGGGCATTTTTGGCGATGTTGAGCATTTTCGGCGATATTGGCACTTTCGGCGATATTGGCATTTTCGGTGATATTAGGACAAAAATAAAGTTGTTCGTGAAATAGTTGAAAAAACGTCAGCGTTCGAAGTGACGTTATTTGAAAAGTTTTTTACTTTTATATGGAGTTTAACATTTGTTTCAAATGAAGAAAATCGCAAAAAAACGTAGAATCAAGTACAAGGTGTACTCCACCCAAGTTGGGTGACCCAACACAAATAAACAAAAATCCAAAAAAGGTGGGAAAATTCAATTTCAAAGAATGACGTCATTCATTACGAACCGAAAATGTTTTTTTAATAAACAGCTCAAACGCCCACGCAATTCGGCAATACTGGCAATATCATATCGCCGATATTGAAAATGATGCCCCTGTGTAGAATTTTATCACCACGTCAAAAAAAAGACAAAGTGACCAATGAAATCATCGGATTCTCGACAATCGAGTGATGTGATTGGACTATGTCTTTTCTTGTGACGTCATGATAAAATAAGACACATAGGCATCATTTTTGATATAGCTTCCAGCGTCAAAGCTTGTGATCGGTTTTTCCGGCAATATTGGCAAATTTGGCGATATTAGACCGGCTATATCGAAAATGATCCCTACTGGGCCTTTTACATGACGCGTCATATTTTTGAGAAACTGACCAATCACATAACTCGATTGTCAACTTAATTCAAGAATCCCGCGATTTCATTGGTCACTTTCTCAAAGTTATGACGCGTGATGTAAAAAGCCAAGTAGGGGTCATTTTCGATGTATGTGTCTTCCCTAGTATATGAGCCATATGGGAGTGATTGTATGGCACAGTATTTGAGACACTAATTTAAATAATAACCGATGTCAACCATTAAATACACAAAAAGTATTTTGTCACATAATTTATTCACACAATAAATATGCAGGAAGTATACTGTCACATTATTTATGTGTCTTGCGTTTATAAGAACCAGATAACTTTGAAACAGCATGACGAAGGGGCATGACGACCTCAGATATTAAGTTGACCTTAAATAGACAAACCTGACGTTTAAGAGTCAATAGACAAATGATTTTTAAGCATCCATTCGAGTCTTTTTTCGAAAAATCGAGGTACCTATTTTTATTTTTTTACCGACTATAAAAATCATATTTTTAGTTTCAGAGAATTTAACAAAACGCTGCTGCAAAGTTTTTCATTATTTCAAACTAGATACCAATTCGCATCTCGCAAAATTGAAGAATTAAAGGGATGTGGGACTCTGTTTTGTCATTTTCTCGGTGATATACAATAAACTAAAAGTTTATGAGAAATACCGCAAATGTTGATTTGTAGATCTATCGTTAATCTGTCGAAAAAGTACATCAAAAATTGTTTTTGACGATTACACCAATATTGACAGTATCGTTACAAGATGACATTTTCCAAACTGCAAAATCTATCAAACACTCAACAAGTCTAGAACGGCAAATAACCAACGTTTTTTTGACAATAACAGACTTTAAATTCTACCTACTCCGAGGATACATTTGCAAAATGGCTTAAATTTTTGCTTAGTATTCTTCAGAAAATCCCTAAAAGATAATGACGATAGGGTGTCCCAGGTTACTCGCCCTTTTGATGTTTAGGCCATAACTTAAAAATTCAAAAAGTTTATAACCCGAAATAAAATAATTGATAGCAGCTATCAGATAGCTTCGAGTCAATTTTCGATGATTTTTGGGTTAAGACAGCCTATATGACGAGCTTTTTTGCAATTTCCGACTAAAATTCGAAATAAATTTTATTCAAGGTCACGTGGAAAATGTTCGAAATATAATGTGGTTAGATTTTTTCAAAATTATGCTCAAAAGAAAGCTCGTGAAACACTTATCAGAAAGTTGGCTAACCTCAAGATGATACATGTATTTTGAAGTTTGAGTGGTCAAATTAAAGCAAACATTATTTTCAAAGTTCAATTTGAAAAAAATACTTAAAAAAAATGGAAAAAATGCCAAAATTCCCAAAATGGAAACACGTTTTTGTGTTTTTTGAGGGTAAATATATAATATATTATATTATATTATATATTAAAGTCACCATATGGTGGAAGCCAATCGATTAATAAAATGTAATATTTGAACCAAAATCTTACATACTGAAACATACTTGAAGATCACTGATTGCTCGACCAATCAGAAACGAGGTTCAAAACAGAGTCATAATTTTTCGCAAAACGCCTATTCCTCCGTAAGTTTTGAAGGTCGGAAAATTGTTTGTAGCTTTGAATGACCACAAAATACGAACGCAGGTCTGTTAATATCGTTTTTCAAATTTTGAAAGTTTGTAGTAAGTTTGTGAAGAGCTGTTACTTAGTACAGTTACTACCGGAACCTAAATTTCGATAATTTTTTACTTCCAAAGCTGTACATCTAATTCCTGAAAATCCGTTGATTTTGATTTAAATGCTTACAATCAATACAATATATTTTCAAAATGATTGAAAAGTACTTTTCTAACGCTGTATTGGGATGAAAATACCACCAACTTATTTCAACTTATCCATATATTTTCCGAAAAAACTAATAATAAAGTGATTTTTTCGGAAATTTGAACTTCATTTTCAATGATCAATTATTACATTGATCATATTTTTTGCATAAGAACTTAAATTAAGTATATTAAATAAGTTAAATATATAAGTTGAATGTGGTGTCAACCGAAGTTCAATTGACGAAACAGATTTTTGCAAATTATTATACTGCTCTGGATAAATCGAAAATTACACCAATACATGGGGAGGCCCAATATTGCTGAAAGTTTTTGCCAAAATAAAAAATTTCGTTCAAAAATGAAAAAACGGGTGGCGCTCGAAATGACGTCATAATACAAATTTTTTAATTTTAAAGGAACTTTGAACATCGGTTCGACTGAAGTTGAATATCATAATGCGTAAAAATAAGTATTCCACCGAACAGTTCGGTCCGAACTCAATCAAGCAAATATCCACTCAAAGTAATCTGTAATGAAATTTTACACTCCCATGCAATTTGGCGATATTGGCACATTCGGCATTATAGGCATTGAAAGGATTTGAGCTAAAAATCGTAAAATTGCCTATGTTATTTTCGGTCATATTGCAAAAGTCAGTGTTATTTAAAAATTTGGTTATATTGCAAAATTCGGCGACAATGACTCAAAGATATGGGCCACCCTCTGTAAGAAAAAAATTATGGGTCGTGCAGCAGAACTCGTGCCTTATTCATCCAAAATTTTAAATTGACTTTAATTTTCCCCAGTGTGAAGACCGCTTGTGCTGAATGCATTCAAATGATCTGAAACCTTAATTTTAATTTTGAACAATTTGGGTACATTTATCACAAGCGTAAATGACGTCATAAGAAAAACTTTATTTCTCAAATTCGACTCCTATATGATAAAGGCTATATCCCTTTAACGGATACTTCAGGACTTATGGTAAATTACCATTATGTGATGAAATCAACCTATGCCCACACAGCAACATTGAATCAGCCCCCTGAAAACACTCAAAGCTATCTTCTCTTCCAATTTCAAGATTTTTTTTGATTTTTTGGGTCAAGAAATCAATTTTGGTGAGCTTAGTTGAATATATAAACCATATTTTATGGTGCTTTGAAATGGTGCTTTGAAATTGATATATTCGACACTGACTCAAAAAATAACAAAGATGCTTTCTAATAAGTATTAATGATTTTATTAAGTACAGTTGAATTTAATAGACATGCATATAACATGTATCTCTATTTTTTTTCTCTATGTATTATCTATAATTGTTATCTGATATTTTTATTCTGTTGTGTCCTGGCTGTCTTCTGACTCTTTTTTTGGTCCACGTTTTGATTCATCTTTTGGTCCTTTGCCTATAACAAACATATCGTTAAAGGTCATTTTAAAGTGGCCAATTATATGATTTTGCTTAGGAATATTTTAATCTACCCGAACAGTGTTCGGCGAACACGCACGCAAAATTGCATCACACAAAACAAATCTTGATTTATGGTCCTTACGAAAAATTAGATATATTCTAGGACCGACAATGTTCATACAAGAAAGATTAAAGATACATTTTATAAGGCCAAAACTTTGACCGCCCAGGCGAAGAAAAACTATTTGATTTTGCGACGTTTGCCTTAGTTTTGTCTCCGCGTAGCCAAAATATTAAAAAATTTCACATTTTCCTCAAAAATGATATTGGATTTTTTCTAAAAATGCAAAATTATTTTTCTGGAAGAGTCGCGGATTTAAATTATCCGGAAAAATCTTAACTCAAGTTGAGATTGCTTTAATTTACAAGAAAATCACTTAATTATTTTTTAAACACTTTTCACATTTTGTGCTCGGATAAAGTTGATAAATATCATATGACTAAGTGAGCTTTAATTTATATTTTCTACTAGCCGGTGAATTGAAAACGTTACCTTCACCATCTCTTGAAGGTTTTTCTCCATCTTTACCTCCTTTTCCTTTTCCTCCTTTACCTCTTTTGCCTTTGCCTCCTTTTCCTTTTCCCCGTTTAATTTCTTCTTCTGCGTCATCAGCATCTTTATTAAATTGATTAAGAACACCGACGTTTTTCGGGTTTTTGATTTTTTTTTGCTGGTGAACAATTAAAGAATTCTTACATACAGCACACTCAGCAAAATATAGGTACCGCCTCTCTCTGGCTCAGTTCCTCTTACTAGGACATTTTTTAGGTTGCTCAGTCCGATGAGAAAGTTAGACTGCATTTTAAACCAATAAGTTACCAATAAGTTCGATAGTGTTTTTTATTATAAACTTATTATAGTTTATTAGAGCCTTCTTAGGCCGTCCGAGGTTGTCCCCTAACTCGAAACTAGACATTGTTTGAAAAAGAATTCGTCTCAAAATTTTTTAAAAAATTTTGAGCAAGGCTTCTGATTGGTTCTCGGAAAAATGCTCAAAGAATGAATTTGATGTGTTTATCTTGTAGCGCAAATCAAGGCAATTTTCAACTCGATCGACAAATTTCCAGTGCGATTACTACTGCATATCAAATTGGTACTCTGGATAAATTGCAATAAATTTGTGACTATTCTGTGATTTTAAACTATTACAATATTTGAACCCCCGCAATAAATTGTTGTTTCTCACCTTAGCGCCACCATTTTATTTTCGCAGAATCAAATTTCAGCCAATCACGGCTACCTGCTTGGACAGTTATACGGTACCCAAAAATTCTAGTTTTTCATAAAACTTTTTTTGTTCTTTTTTCCGCCGGGCTCTTATTTTAAAGAAAAACGAGGAATACAATTTTACGTGGTTGACATTAAGAAAAATTAAAAAATCAGTAGGTATAGGTCTCAATTTTTAAGAAGGACGAAAAAAGCCAAATTTTCGCCAAAAATAAATAAAGTTTCGTAAACTTTTTTATGAAGATTCTTAACTTGAATTCAGTTTATATCGTTTCCGTGTGATCCTAACAGAAATTTATTGACATATTTTGAACACATTTTTGACTTCGCGCTAAAGAGCACAATGTTGATATATATCTGTGAAGTATGATGTAAGGACGGAATAGATGAAGTGTATTTATAGGGCGGGGTTTAACTCAAAAACTGTCAAGGTTTATGATAGCAATAATTTCGGGTCCTATTTCAGCAATTTGGGGTCATCTCACGCTTTTATACCATTTTTATCAAAAATTAAAATTTGAGAATGTTTGGATGATCAACAAATTCGCTAAAAAATCCGTATTTAATGAAAATCGGGTCTAAAAAGTTCAGAAATCACAGTCTCAGTTTCAAAAAAGGCTGCCTTTTAAAGGATATATAATTTTTTAGGCCATAAGTAAGGTTCACACCGAGAGAACCAGGAGCCAAAGTAAAATAGCGATGAAAATGCGACTTGACTCACAGTGCTGACAAAATGTTGAAAAAAACAAATAAAACCTTATGAGCCGTCTATAGCCATCATTTTTCACGATAATTCTTGGAAAAATTCTGGAATCTAAAGTTCAAATCCTAAAATTACAAAAATTAAGAATTCCATGAAAATTAATCGTTTTCTTTATTTATATTTTCGAATAAACAGGTTTCAATTTTTAAACCTTACCTTTTTTTGAACCCTTTTGGTCCTTCATGCCTTTTTTGCCGTTTTTTCTTTTTGTTCTTTTTTCGCCTTCTTCTGATGATTCGTCATCTTAATTTTCAACTTTTAACTTAAGGTCCACCCCCTTAAGGTCCACCAAATAAATGATGTAAAACTGAGGTTATTGTGTGAAAAAACCTATAAAAAATATGAGAAAGCTTATTTTATATCCCAGATTGATAGAAAATTTGAATATTATTGAACCAATATAAGGCGTTTTAACGAAGACATTATATGTTTAATGAATATATTTATTCATTGTTGTAAAAGTACATTTTCTGATTTTTTAGTCGATCAAAATCAAAAACAAATTATCCGTAAACAACATTCAAATAGTTCATGGTTTTTGCTCTGTTTCTGGATGATATAAGTTAGACATCATCGATAAGCTATTTCGTAAAGTAAATTTCTTACATTCATAAATTAGTACAACTTAAAAACCTTCTTGATTTTTTAATTTTTTTAGTGAAATTCACTATGCCACTAAAGATTTACTTCAAAAATTTAAACGTGATAAAAATATGTTCTTAATTTCATTGTTTTATTTCTAAATATTTTAAGTTTTGTGACATAAATTAACTGATTCTACCTTCATCATCTTTTTCAGTTTTTTTCTGGCCTGTTTGTCTTGCGCTTGGTCTTTTTCCGGCGTTGGCCGGCTTTTCTCGGTCGGCAACTTCGCCGGCAACTCCGGCGGCAATTCCGGTGGCAACTTCTCCGGCAATGGAGTTTTTCCCTAAATTTAAGTTATTATGAAAGATATATTGATTTAAAAATGTAGCTCAAAATGAAATATTTTTACCAGTTAAAAATTCTATAAAAATTATTTTTCAAAAACCGATTGCTATGCCGTTTAGAGTTATGCTGAACTTATGTTTGAAGTTTAATTTCATAAAATTTTTTCCAAAATAAGAATGCCGGAATTATTTTCCTATTCAATCATTAACAATTTCAATACGGGAATTCTCAAAATCTCCCCTACGAAATTACCATTTTAAAAAACAAGTATATAGATTCTACTGATTCTATTTTAAAACTAAAATAGCTGCGTAAAAACACTTGACTTGAACTTTGTTGACTTTTAGTTTTCGAAATACACGAGAAACAAATTATGATGATTCATTTCACAACCTACTCTTCAAAAGCATAAAGCCCTAAATAAGCTGTAGAACTATCGGTATATGGATCGAAAATAAGTTGTTGCTATAAAAGTTTTAAGACTAACCTTCTGTATTAGCAGCATTTGCAGCGATTGCCATAGCCAAAATATTGAAAAGTTTCATCTTGTGTTGATAATCTAAAACTCACAAAATTAAGTTTATTGAACGAAAAAGACCAAAAATGAAAAAAATCTTTGACTGGCAATGCTTAAAAAAAGTCAAGTATCTCTGAAAGTTTTTCGTGACAGCACGATTTTATATGGAAAAGCTATGACCGTAACGCCACTCCAATAAGCTATCATTACTTTGGGCTAATAAAATTAAGACCAAGTTTTGAAAGATGGGTATCGTTTGACTGGATTATTCGGTATGGATAGTCTTGACTTCAAAAACAAGTTAACCGAATATTCGAGAACAACATTTTGAATTAGACAAAAAAACTGATTGTTATTCAGCATTTAATTGTCTTGTATACTTCAGCAGTTGTACTCTATTTATAAAACTATGTTTTTTGCTGAAATCCGGAATGAAAATTAAAGTTTCAAAAATGCATTTATTACTATATGATTTCGGCGAAGATAAAGGTGAAAAATAAAAATGAGGCAGTTTTGAAATATATTGGATTTAATACAATCCTTGAAACTTTGTTATTTTTTTTAACTAGAATTAAAAATAAACAGCGTTATTCAAAGCTACAGTTTTTAGACAATTAAAGCACTCTGTCAAAACGTATTTCAAAAATTAAGATTTTGAAATAAATGGTTCTATATTAACCAGGTTTTGTGCCTTAGTAGTATTCTGAGTGCAGCGATTTGACGAGTAACATATTCTTGGCCTAACAGGCCAAAACTGCGTCAGACGTACGCTTGGCCTAACATCGGTAGGATATCGTTGGTTTCTTCTCGGAAATTAAAAAAGTCTCAGCATGATATTCGCAAGTTCACGATGAGCTCAGCTGATAGTTAAGACTAGTCTAAACTATCAACACTACCACTTGAAATTCATAAATTCATTTGATATTATTTAATAAAAGGCGCATAAACAAAGTCAAAATATTATTTATTAAAAAAAACTTANAGGAAACTCTCTTCTGAAAGTGTTGAGAAGCAGATCGTTTATATACGAAGAAGTAATTACCGTATTGATTTTTATTTAGCTACACAATACGGATGGTGGTGACTCTTTGCGGATCAAATTTTCATGAGGTTTATTATCAGCCACGTTTTTATTGTTTAAATGGATTCTCTACCATGAACCATGAACCATGGTTAACAACAACAGGTCCATGGAGGGCACGAGGATTCAAGATTATTTCATAACTTTACGAAATAACGACTAAAAAGATGAATTATTTAGCTGATAAAATTAAATTTTATCTGAAACCGTAAGTTTCATCAGTTTGACAGTAAAGTATAACTAATGTATACAGTATACTACAGGCTTGTAAAAGGGATAAGGAATCCCGGTATACCAGGCTTGTTAAGGAATGCATTCCTGGCCAATTTTACCTCTTATGTCATTCTTTCCATCGATTCTGGGATGGAATTGATCCCATCCTTTTTTATCGACACTTAGGAATTCAAATCCTTCCCATCTCCATCACTTCCCTAGATCTTAATGTCATCCCCGATCCCATCCCTAGCGAGAAAGAATAGATTCCTGGGGGTGGATAAAAAGAGATGGGATCCGTCCCATCCTCAAATTTAGGGAATGGATGGGATAAGGGACAAAATCGACCAGGGATGCATTCATTTACAAGCCTGGCATACTGGCCTTGCTTAAAAATACCTCTCTAGAATGTATTCAATGTTTTCTGTTGTAATTCAATGTAAAAACCATCTCTTGGACACCATTTTTGAAAAACAGAAAAGTTTTCTCTTGTT
>SCLH01063120.1:0-21013 GCA_004367855.1 Oikopleura vanhoeffeni
ACCCGCCGCTCCTCCCGCCCCGCGCCCCCACGCCCCCCGCCCCCGCCGCATCTACCGCCCCCCGCCCCCTCCCCCGCCCGCCTGCCCCCGCTACCCCGCCCCCCGCCCGCGCCCCGCCCCGCCCGCCCCCTCGCCCTACCTCCCCGCGCCCCCGCCCGCCCCGACGCCACGCCCCCGCCCCCCGCCCGCCCGCCCGCCGCCCCGCGCCGCCCCCCCCCCGCCCGCCCACCCCTCGCCTCGCCGCCCTCCCCCCCCCTCCCCCCCCCCGCCCCGCCGCGCCCCCGCCCCTCGCCCCCGCCCGCCCCCCCCTCGCCGCCCCCGCCCCCCCTCCCGCCCCCCCCCCGGCCCCCCGTCGACCCCGCACCCCCCGCCTCGCCGCGTCGCCCCTCTCCCCCGCCCACCCCGCCCCCGCCGCGCCGCCGCTCACCCGTAACCCCCGCCGCCCACCCCTCCCCGCCCCCGCCCCGCCCGCCCCCCCCCGCCCGATCCTCGCCCCGCACCCGCCCGCACCCCGCACCGCCCCGCCCCCCCCCCCCCGCCGCCCCCCCGCCCGCGCATCTCCACCGCCTTCACGACGCCCCCGCCGCCCGCAGCGCGCCCCGCCCCCCGCCCCGCGCACCGCCAACCCGCCCCCCCCCGCCTCAGCACCCCCCCCCCACCGCCCCCTCCTCCCCTACACCCCCCGCCTGCGCCCCGCTCCCCCCCCCGCCCCCCGCCCCCCGCCACGCCCCCCCCCGCCCCCCCCCCCCGCCCCGCGCGCCGCCCCCCGCCCGCCCCCGCACCCCCGCCCTCGCCCCCCTCCCCGCCCGCCCGGCCGCCCCCCCCCCCCCCGCCGCCGCATCGCATCCCCCGCCGCACGCACCCCCCCCCCCCCCCCCCCCCGCCCCCGCCCCGCATCCCCCCCCCACCCGCCGCCCCCTCGCCCCGCCGCCCCCTGCCCCCCCCAACCGCACTCCCCATCGCCGTCCCCCCCATCGCGCCCCACTTCCCCCGACCTCAGCCGCCACCCCGCCCGCCCCCCGTCCCCGCTCGCGGCCCTCCCCCCCGCCTCCCCCCCCCCGCCCCGCGCCCCCCGCACGCCTACCCGCCCGCCCAAAAATAATTATTGGTTTATTTTTTATGCTTGTTATCCTTAGCTGACCAGCAATAACATGGTTATCCAGCTCATCAAAGATTCATTTTTTATCTACTTTAATTGGAAGATTTTGAGTTCGACTCTTTATTTATTGAATTCGATAAAATTTTCAAAAAAATTCCAACTACTTATTAAAATGTTCACGCATTTTTCACCTCCAATTTTTTTTTTAAATCCTGTGAATAAAAACGGAAAAAGCCACTTTACTTTTTTCATGCATGTTAACATATTTTCCCCGAACAGCCTCTGCCGCCAACTTTCGCGCCAAACTCTTTCTGAGGCGAGAGGCGTAACGGTGGCGCCAGTGCAGGCACGCCCTCCACTTCTGAGCGCGACGAGTGATCATTCGAGTGAGGCTTATGGGTTAGCTCCTTACGGGCGTAATCACTTCCGTTCGTGATGGCATTATCCCGTGTGAGAGCAGACAAAATTGACAGGTTGCCTAACTTCTATATACTCTCTTGACCAAAAATTTCTCCAAAAAAAACCAACGTAAAGACTGGCCTGCCGACGAGGCTTGAACCCGCAAACTTATAAACGCATATCAGGATAAAAATATCCGCCCCCCCCCCCCGCCCTCCCCCCCGCCCCCGCCCCCTCCCCCCGTCCCGCCGGCCCGCCATGAACAATTTTAACGGAAAACAACTCCGATAAATGGAATCATTAAACATCTCCATCCTTATTGCCGATACGACAATTCGAGGCCAGGAACCTTTTCAAAATCCTCCGTATTATACAGCGTCATATAACACACTCGCCAAGACGATAACAGCATCTCATTTCACACTCGAGACGGCATGATGGCCCTCCACCATTTCACCTATTGTTCGAGAACTGTGAGACGTGAGATAATTTATGCCTTCCCAATGTTCAACAACCTTATCTCAAACGGTAAGCAAATTTTGGGTGAAATCCAAAAATCCCGATTCAATATAACTCAACAAGTACGACCTGGAAAAAACATCTTTTCGAATAAATTAATGAAAGCTACTTTGATGACGATTTTTGAAGTCCCGACAGAAAACCCAGCGAAACTTTACATACAAGTTTCTGTACTCAATCAGTCTCCTTTTGGAAAGTTCGGGCTCTATGACTTTGATATTATGAATTCGCGATAGACTACGCAATCAAAAACCCCGCTCGCCACCCGCCCCCCCCGCCCCCCCCCCCCCGCCCCCCCCCCTTCCGCCGCCCCCCCCCCTCGCCTCCCCCGCCCGCCCCGCCCTCCCCCCACCCGCCGCGCCCCCGCCCCAATAGACGAAAATTCGCATATACCGCCCCCGCGCACCGGCCCGCCCGCCGCCCCCCGCCCCCCGCACCCTGCCCGCCCCCCGCCCCCACGCCCCCCCGCCACCCCCCCCCCGGCAACCGCATCTATGAACAAAATCTTTTGATTTCTGACCGAGAGTTAAAATATAAAACATTTCTGATGGAAAGCTTTTAATTGTGAAAAACTCAAGCATTTCAAATTTAAAGTTTAATTGCGATTAACTGTTATACTCTTTGAATTTAAAGGCGCCAGAGTCGAGCTGGTAATTATATCACCAAAATGGTATGTGGTTTAAGGATGATGGGGCCACGATAAATTGGGCTCTTTTTACACATTTCAAGTGAGTTTTCTGAAAAACCTGCGCTGTCAGAAATAATTTAATTTTTTTTTCCAAATACGTAGTACAACTGCTTAAGCAAGGTGCCAGTACTATTGCGAGCATCTGATACCTCACCCTACGCTCATATAATTGGGTTTTAGTAGGCGTTCCCTAAAAGCACTGAAAAAAAAGCCTAGCTTCTCATTCATTGTCTCATCACTGTTTTATTGATATTTTGCAAGTTTAGAATTGTAGGATATAAAATACCTATACATCAGTCACGGTTACTCCATCACCAAGAACGGTAAGGCCGTTTTTTCAAAATTTGCTTCTAGTGGTCAAAAACAGCCGTATATTGGGAAGCCTCACGCAAAAAGCCTACTCCTCCTTGAAAATATGAGAGATTTTTTAATTTGTGCTTCAACATTCACCGCAAAGGTTGAATTCGGTCTAAACGTAGCCTTTTTCCAATCCTTTCCTCTCCAAAGTCTCGAGGAACGACTTAGTAGAATGTTCTAGTTTTGTCTTAAATTGCCTGAGCTTTTTGGACATTAAAAAAAAATTAAAAATTGAAATTTAACAGTTTTTTGGCAAGTATTTCGAGTTAAAGTGTCTACATTCGCGAATTTTTGAAAAGTGACAATAAAATTCATAGTTCGAAATTGTTACCTTTTCACTTCAAATTTATCCATAGAAATACTTCAAAAATTTCAAACTTATTTTTTTTGAAAAAAAATAAAATATAAAAAGATGCCTACCGCTTTAAAAACTCAGTGAAAACTTCTCTACAAAATGGGGCAATCAGAAAGTTTCTGAGAATTCTAATTATCGTGCCCCACAATCCATTAGGGAGGTGGGGTGTCGCAATTGAGCATCTTTCAAAGGTATTTCTCGTCAAACTAGCATAGGTGATATTCCAAAACATTTGTTTACTAACAGAAACCAACCCTTCGCGGTAATTTTGAAGTTAACAGTATCTGATACAATGCCCACCTAACGCACGACACCTACGCTTTTAAAAAGCCTCTTAGAAAGACACGCGTTCGTACTTACTCTTTCAAATTTTCAAATCATTTTTGATTATTTTTCGTTTGTGAGGCTCTGGGAAGGCCTAACAATCGTTGCAAAATTGCGTTTGATTGAAAATTTGCTTTCAGGCGTACAAAAACGCAAAAACATAAATTAAATTGTTGAAATGATCAGTTTGGGAGGCTCAGGCAAAAGCTATTCTCCTCGCACCAGTTGAGAAGATATAGTTTCGACTTCATACTGCATCTTGAAAGCCCACAAGACTTGTTTCAACAATAAACTAGAGAGTTATTTTCGAAATTTTGCTTCGGCGTCTCGTTGTGAGCCTATGTCCAAGTTTTTCATTTTTAGCCTCAATTTTGGACAAATTTAGAAACAGAAAAATGCTTCAAAATAATTTTTCTGTTAATACAAAACAACTTTTAAGGATTTTGGTGCAATTTTTAACTCGGTATTCGTAAAACAAAACAAATGAGGCATTTTTCAATTCAATCATAAAAATCAATATTTTTGATTTCAGTTTTATGGCTGTTTTGGCGCCGAAAGCAAAATTTAAAACAAAAAGGCATTTTGCATTTATTTTGTTAGGCTTCTCGGAGCCTCACGCAAAAAAATAATAAAAATATTTCAATTGAAGAAAGTAAGTACGAAAAATAGTAAAACACAGATTTTAGCGAGGACGCATTATACACAGTCTTGTTTGTATACAACGCCAGTATGGTTCATTAAAGACAAATTTAACTCCAGGGTGTTTTGAATGGCGTTGGGGAATCATCGACATTTAGTGAAGGTTAAAAAAATTAATATTAAAATTATTTATAGACAGATACTATAATTATAATAAGCGCGAGACTCATATAATAATAAGAAGGAAGCTTTAAAAAGGTGCATGTGTCTCGCTTAGTATCTCAGAGAGAAATAAAACTATTGCTGCATGAGTCTATATTTCAAGCTTAATATTGACGGAGTGACCGTTGGTATTTGCCATAGTAGCTTTTCCTTTACGTTAGTAACTTATTTCAATGTTTTTGGATATCACCTTTGTATTTTGGGCGGGAATGGCCTCGGAAGGAAGAGGCTCAAATTTGCGACACCCACTCCCTTAAGAGGGCCTTTAAAATTCAATGTTTACTTGCAGACTTAAAAACACTATTTTTAAATTTTTTGTCCAGTCATAAACCCTTTTAAAAGGGTAAAGTCACTTTAAATCAGCCAAAAATGATTTAAAAAAGCAATTTTTCGAATACATTTTCAAACTCAACAATGTTAATTAAAAAATATCACCCAAAGGTTCAAATTTTATGACGAGTTGATTGGAAGACGATTTTCGCTTAAGTCTCACTTCCGAAAAGAAATATATTTTGTCTCTAATCTGGAGTTGAAATTGAAAATTAGCCAGAATTTAAAAAAGTGTTCTTGAGTACGGCTTGCGAAAAAAAACAGCATCCAGGATCAATTTGAAATTCATAAATATAAGCACCAAAGAAACAAGTAATATCTGAAATTTGCATTCCAGAACTTACGGGGCTTGCGAACTCTGCATTTGACATTTTCTAAGGGAATTATATACTGAAAACTAGGACATTCATGAAAAAACCGAAATGCTAGATTTGTACGATCTATTCCTTAATCTTGCGAAAAAGTACATCACAATTATTTTTGCCAATAACACCAATTTCGAAAAAAGTGCTTCGATTTTTTCGAGAAGTAGGCATCAAGAAGCCAGTAAACACTGATGAGAAGTTGGCTTACGCTCAAGTCGATATTTTGAAGTTTTAGTGATCAAATTCGAGCAAAAGTTATTTTTTAACTTTATTTTTATAAAAAGGAAAAAAACACGAGTTCTTCAAGTTTTTTACTTTTTCTAGATTCAAATTGCTCAGGAATGAAAGAATCACATTTTAAAATAAAACTGAACAAAATATGTTTTAATTTACAAAATTAAACGCGATAATGCCAAAGAAAAAAATATCCAAAAGAGGGACATATTAAAAGAACCAGGAAAATGAAAGCGAACTTATAACAGTATCTGAGAGTGAAAGTCAGAGACCAGTTGAAAATGAACAAGAAATTGAAAAAGTTGATCAAAATTTTACAAAATTAACAAGACCTAGAGCTTGCAAAAGAAAAAGTTTAGGTTGGGTTTAATCTTGATTATTTTATCACTTTTGAATGCGAAAATCAAAAATGATAAAAAAGTTTCAATATTATTTTTCTTAGGTTATTTGTATTTTAGGTTCTCATGACGATTAAGAGAAACCCATAGGCGATACCGAAAAATGTTTTTTGCATTCAACTGCCAGCTAAAAAAAGCTCAAAAGATAAATTGTATTAACTTGATTTGACATCCGGTTTACCGGATATAAACCGGGGTTTATTTTGTTTCTCAATGGTCATTTTTTCTTAATATAAGTCGGAAATTTAAATTTCTATGTTCGTTCATTCTTATTTCACGATTGTCTACATAATCACTGCTTGAACAACATTTTTTATGAATTCCTGGTTTTGTTTTTTTTTCTGCCAAAAATGGTTACTAATAATAGATTGTAAATGTGGACATAAGTGTCAAGCCTACTTCATGCCAAAAAATTCCAACAATATCCATAGCGCGTGTTCTGATCCCAATCTTATGTTGTCTCAGTGATATTTTTGGGTATAGTAATAGGCAAGGGTGCTTGATATTGGAGGCGCCAAAGTTGATTGGTGCGTAATCACGAACACAATCACTTGGGATTCGAACACGCGCTATAGAGGCAGCAAGAATTGTCAAGATCCACTTAGGTTAAGAAAAGGATATGTATTGTCATTTTGAGCTATCTAAAAATTAAATCGGATAAGTCGGTATCAAAAGTCGGTTTCGTGAGCTTAATAATTTTTGCTCATAATTGTTAAATAAGTGATTTTTCAGAAAAATAATTTGTACGTGATTATCAAACCCTTATAGACGAAAATTAAGATGAAAGTTTTGGCGAGGAATCGATTGACATCAAAAGATTTGCATTTATGCTCATTTTATTTTCTCCTACTGCTCTAAATGAACTTATAACCGATTTTGGTGCACCTAAACAAATCGGCATTAGACAATTATTAATAAAAGAATGTAAATGTGGTTATAAATATCAAGGATATTCTATGCCAGAAAATTCAAATTATAATTTTTGTCATGCTATTTTTCAATGGATTGTTTATAATTCAAGATTTTTTTCGTGATGATTAATGTTGACTATTAGATGTATACCAAAGTTTTTTCGAAAAATAGCTAACGTGTATCATTTAATAAATGAGGACAATCTGTCCAAATTTAAGTTCAGAATTGTCAGTATGTGCCTGGGAGTTATACGCAAAATCGCGTAAGCGATGTATGTCACGCGATGACTCTCGGTCTGGCCTTTATTGATTATCGGTTCAAGGTCCTAAAACGACCCAGGAGCTTCGTCGGATATTTTGATATTGGCGTTTTTAAAGATGCCGAGCGATCATGGGGAATTTTGGACTAAGGGTTCTGAGGTAGTTGTGGATTTGGAGCCAGAATTTTTAGTTTTTGATGGTGATGCTTCGTTGAATAAAATAGTTGATCAAATTTCTTGGACCAAAAAACCCAGAATAGCCCCAGATCTCTCCCACCTTCTGAAAAACATAGGAAAACAATTTTTTTGAAAAAATAATATTTTCATACAATGTGGCATAAATGGCCAGAAAAATGACTAAGGTCATAATAATAGATCATTTGTGATTGACCATATTCAACAAAGTGTCAGATACTTTAGCAGAAATATTCCAGAAAAAATAGGACGTATGGAACTTGGAAACAAATTTGTGAAAAAAATTTTAAGCACCTTTCAGGTGAAAATGTTTTCGAAAAAAATCATCGCTGCCCTGTTTACAAATGTAAAAATAAAAATTATTTTGAACAACTCTCAGATGAAAAAATTTAAAAATTTGAGGGCGTTTTTTGTGAAACATTTCTAGCCCCCGAATTTTGGGAAAAGTACGTAAATACTGGAAGCACTAGCTGTCTCGAAAGTTTTCATTCTAAGTCTTTTCGCAAGTTTGTGAATAAAAACGTTACTTTGAACATAAAAACACGTACTACTGAAGCACGCTTTGGTGTTTCTTGTGTCAATTTTAATGAAGGTTTGAGCGGTTTCATAGAATACTCTAATGATATAGACGATATGAAAAACTGGCCTATTGGAAGTTTTTGTGTCAACAAATTGATTAGCCATGCAAATACTAAAAAACGTAATACAGAAAATAATTTTTATAACAAAAAAACGGTCAAATATGACAGAATAAAAGCGCAGAAACAAAACTCATCTATAGAAACAACTGACGGCCTATACAAGCCTAAAAAAATTAAAATTGAAAAAAAATTAATTTCAGATATCCCCTATTCACACTTTTGTGAAAATCCTTGCCCTACTATTTAAAAACACACTACGTTTCCCAATCAGGGCTGGGATATTCACAAAAGTTTGAATAGGGGATATATCGATAATAATCCTCAAGTTGTCATTTTGCGTTTACAATATATCAGTGTACTTATATATCATTTATTAACTTTCTACAGCATGAACTTTTCTCATTTCTGACTCAATACAGTGATTTACTTTGGCACACAACAAAATTTTCGAAGTTGACCTGTTTTTCGTGTTGGGTTACATAGTCAACTGTTGTATTGATGTGATATGTATTGTTTTGAGAAAAATATCTTGCTGTAAACCTATTTCTTAAGTAAAACACTTGTTTTGAAAAAATAATAAAAATCAAAAAATTGAAAAAAAAATCTAGAGCTGTCATAAAATTTTCATAGCCACCATCGAATTCCTTGGGTATCATTTAGTCATAAAAATTGTCAAATTTATTTTTTCTGTGTATTAATCTCGAAATTCATGTAAATCGTGAAATCTGAAAAAATTGAAATTTGAAAAATTTTTCTAGAACTCTGACAAAATTTTAATTGCCACCATTGAATTTCTTGGGTATTAATTAGTCAGAGAAAATATCTAATTTTTACTTTTTATGCCTAAAACGGTGTAAAAAATCAGAGTCGCATACCCCCTTAAGGAATAGAGTTGATTCACGTATTATGCAAAGCATTTGAATTTAAATATGAATTTATTTTATCTTTTATCACTCACCATCACTTTCGTTACTTTCTGCACATTGCCAATCTATTTCAAATCCATCACCATCATTATGTTTGTTTCCATCCGGAACAAAAGATACTTGAACATTGCCAGTATTGGTTGTATGATTCAATTGTACATACTCTCCATAAAGTTCAAACTGTTCACTGCCTTCTTCGTCTATGTANAGTAGTAGGTACGAACTGCGTGTCTTTTTAAGAAGCTTTTTAAAAGCGTAGGTGTCGGCGTAGGTGGGAGTGTATCAGATTACTGTTAAGTTTAAAATTACCGCGAAGGTTGGTCCTGTTAGTTACAAATGTTTTTTGAATATCACCCTTGCTAGTTTGACGGGAAATGACCTTGGAAAAGACTCAAATTTGCGACACCCACTCCCTTAAAGGCTATCGTTAGGGTCAGTACCGGGAGATTTATCTGCAAAACTAAACCCCGCAGCACTAATTCTTTGAGTTTATATGATTAAACTTTCTGAAAATAAATGATTCCGACCATGAAAAAGTTTTTTGGAGCCACCTGGTGGTCACAATCTGAGTATTAAAAAACAACCTTTTAGGCTTTGTAAGGCGCTTTAAAGGTTGAATTATTATTCATTTTATGTTGTTATGGCACGGATCGCGCCACAAAAACATTTAGCTATACATGACAAAAAAATTTGAAATTTTCGAAAAAAACATTTTCGAAAATTTTTTTCGGTCATTTTGTAGGAATTTTGATTAAAAAATGCGTAGGCGGAACGACCGAAAACTCAAATCGATTTTAGCTAACATTCTTTGCCGGCGAATTTTATTGTCTTTTTCGACGTAAAATTTCATTTGCTATCCGATTAGCATAATTTTAGGATTGAGCAGGCATGAGCACCTACTTCAATCGACAATTAAAAGCATAAAATGCCATTTTACTAAATAAAAATTTTTCGAAATTTTCTTCTCGTCTTTCGAAAAATTCTCCTTAAAATTCTGCAACAGTCACCGATCACAAATCGTTAATAAACTACTTACTTTAAAAGTCGATTTCACGCCCGGTACTGACCCTAGCTATCGTGCATCTGCGGAACTTTTTTCATATACTTCAGAGAGTTAAGCATTTTCGGTTTTCCTAATAAACTCTTAGTATTCAGTATATTTCACAAGGAATTTGTCAAATTAGAGCTCCACGCCCTCTTAAACCTTTTTTTTTGAAATAATATCAAAACCGAAAAAATCGTTGGCTTTAAAATGACCATAAAAAAATTCTCTTCAAGATGGTCAAATAATATTCGTACCCAATTTTGACTTGAATTTCTTATTTCAAATCGCCCGGTAAAAAATATAAAAATGGTCATATTTTTAAAGCCATATTTTGATCACGTGACGACATTATTTTTTCATACGGCATTAAAAAACCAAAAAATAATAAATCTCCTAAATTTTTAATAAATTATCTCTCAGTTATTTCATTCTCTATATTTTCATCTTTTCCTGATCGCCGAACTTCGATTTCTGATCGGCCGAAGTGAGTGGAAATTTTTTTTTTCTAACTACCTTATGTCTTTATCTAGAATTTATTTAATTCTCAGAAAATCCATCCCAATTTCTGAGTTAAATTTGTTAAAAAAGTATAATTAAAAAATAGGCGCACCAAGGGGTACGAACGCGGGACCAGGCGGTTACGAGGCGCACCCATAACCACTCAACCATTGATACTTTTCAAATTTTAAGTCAAAAGTCAATAATAATACATTTTTGTAAATTTTTAAAACTAGTTTGTGAAATTTGGGGGCTTTGCTGGTGATTTTAAAAAAAATTTTTTTGGTGTCTGTACTTATATTTTCGAAAGGTATCCCACAAAAAAATTTAAGCTTATATACCGCAACTTTAGTTTGCTGTGCCTACCTTAGACTAAATGCATGCAAAAAAATTGATACATGTTTTACGCAAGATAAAGGCTGGTTTTACATAACTGGCTTATCTGAATAAGATCCTTCAAGCCGTGTTTGGCTAATATTTTATCCAGAATATGTCAAATTATGGGCCGGGATACCCTTAAATTACCCTTAAGTTAACTGATTCTTGTCATGAGTGACTCACTGCCAGTGAGTCACTGGTGCCGCACTAAAATACCGGTCAGTTGATGAACTTCATTGAATTCAAATACATTTGACCAATTTTGCTTCAAAGTGATTTTTAAACATATGTTTCGAAAAAACTACAGTTTTACACAGTTTTCTCAGCCACCCTTAGCAACAAAATATTTTTTTTCATGTAATTTCTCTGCAGATGTTTGAAATACTCACATCGAAGAGGTGACAAACCTACTCCCACGCTTTCTAGACTGAACCGATTGCATCAGCTTGTGTACTTTTTCATGGTTTTAAGAATACTTTATTGTTTGAAGGATACTTGAGATTTTATGAAACTATTTACTTTCATTCATGGATTCTTCGCACCCACAATACCCTTAACTTTTGGAAAAATAATACAACGGATTTATTTTGGCTAATTTGAACTCTCTTTCAGAGTTTCAAAAAATTATAAATTATTGACGCTTTTGTTTCGAAAGGCTTTGTGGACATATTGCAGAGCACTTTTGTACAATAGTTTTAAGTCCTTCGATTAATAATACAAGAATTTATATATAAAAACAAAGATTTTATATAAACCTTAACTCTATTGAATTAAATAGCAAAATGAATATTTTTTGTATTTTTGCGTTCTTTCTGTCAGTTGACACAAGCAATGGTTGTAACTTCCCAGGTAAAACATTTTCACGCTTATTTAAAAAAAAAACCTGAAACACAGTTTCACAGGAGAAGCCTATATCCCTTTATCACTTTTTAGTTAGAATGCGTAGCCACTACTTCCTTTAACGTGTGAATTTAACGTTGTGGCTACGCATTCTAACCAAAAAGAGATAAAGGGATATCGCTGAAACGCAATCAAATTGAAGTCGCAAAGAGTAAATTTGAGAAATTCAATTATGAGAATGACGTCATTCATGACGCTCACAAGGTAATTTGTTAAATAAATTAAAAAAAATCGGCGATATAGGCACATTCGGCGATATTGGCACCGGAAGTATTTCATCTGATAATCGTGAAATTGCGTAGGTTTGTTTGGCAATTTCTGCAAATACCACCGGCCATATCGGCCCCCCCTATAGTACATAAATATCTTGTTAACCCTAAAGAAGGTTCTATGTGTGAAAGTTGCGATACCCTTGTGGTAGATTGAGGAACAAGTTATTTAAATTCTTTATTTCTAGCTAAAAGTAAATTACGCGTCATTCGCAATATTATTAACCAGCGCTCAGAGATCGTTAATAGGAGTCGTATCAGACTCGTCTTCAATGAAAACTTTTGAGGATTAAAAATTAACAAGCAATTATTGGATCTTGAGATTAAGTCAGTGCCAATTTTACGAAAAAATTATTTTTTTGCAGTTTGAAAGATTAAAAATAAGGTGGAAAAAAACCAAGCCTTAATTCCATAAATTTGAAAAATGTAAAGAAAAAGTATCGGTCTTCAAATTGTTGGCCAAAAACCGAGTAAGATATTTAAACTTTATCCGTTATTAACTGAGGAAAATTTTTTGACACAAAAATGTTTCTTAGCACTTCAGTTTATGGAACTTTGTGAGGCTGCAAACAAGAATATTCCCAAGCAAGAAATGACTCGCGTAAAAGCTCAACAAAAATTGATCAAGCTCTTAGAAATGATGGATAGACTCAAAACAACAAATTAAAGTTTTTCAAATACTGTAACTGTTAGTAAAATTGACAAAAAATCATGAATATTCAGACGGTTTTATTAAAAATGGCAGGTTTTTTGAAAATTGTAAAGTGAATAAATGTACAATTTACTGGAATGGTTGGAAGTTATATGCAGCGTCTTGATCACTTTTTGGACAGTCTGGTTCTGCATGTTTTTGAGATTTTCGGATTTGTACCTTGACTTCGAGAACTTGGGATTGTGCTAAATTGTCGGTAGTGAACGCAAAAGTTGTATAAATAAATGTTATATTGTCATGAAAATCGGTCGTTTTGGCTGAAAGGGTTAGACAACATTTATAATTGAAAAAAGAAACAGGGGAGGCAATATCGCCGAAGTTTTTCGGCAAAAAACTGTCGGCGATATTGGGCCTCTCCTGTATGTTAGTTCCTGAGTATGAGTTTTGTTCTAAAAATTATGGTGATTTAAAAAAAAGGATTTGGTCTCGATACCATTTCACTCTGTGATGTCTGATGAAACAAGCACAATTTGTATTCAAGAAACAAGGTTGGATAAATTTGCCATTTAAAATATTGAGAGAGCCTCTCTTGACAAATCTAACATTTTGTGACTGCTGAAAACCTATTTCCTCACTATTAATAAAAATCACATTTTTTGCCAGTTTATTTGACTAACCGATTGATTTCACGAATGAAATTTTAAATTTTCTAAGAGTTTCAAAAGTGGTTATGTTTTTGACGTTTGAACCTCCATTTTAAAGAAATATTTCAATTTCGATTTATAAAAGTTTCTCTTGCTAAACCCAACCTTTTATGATTTCAAAAACGTTGGCGGAGCAATAATCCTTAAATAAAGAAACTTGCGTTTCTGCTTGTCTGACTACACAATCAATGATATCAAATCTACAAACGAATTTTCAACTGATTTCATTCTAAACATCTTGAAAATTAAAACAAAATGTTTTTTACTTAAGGCATTTGAAAATCCGTGTCTTAAATTCTTGAGTAAACTTCCTAGCGACCAGCTGATTGTAACTGTTTTTCTTTGACCGAGAAATTCGGATCCACTTAGATTCATCGAAAAACTTTTAATCAAACTCCCTGCTTTACTGACGGAACCGTGAGCCGTATTATTACGAATATCATAAGGTTTGCTTGAAACTGATACAAGAGTTGAATAAACACATTTGAAAATAACAACAGGAATATTTGTGGTAGTCACTGAAAATCCATTAATGACCATCATATCACTTTCATCGACAGCGCCAATTTTTGTCGTGAAAATTAAGCTAAAAACTTAATTATAAAGATTTTTGTTAACTTTTGTCTTTCTGATTAATTTTTTAACGGCAAAATTTTTTGTTTATCAAATTATTTCGACGAAAACAAATTTGAGCAAAAGCTCTTTTTTCGGAAAAACCTTTTTTTTTAGAAAAAACCTTTCAACATCTTAAAAAAATTTAATAAGTTTTTTTTGCCTGCAATAACGAGTTTTTTTGGCATTTTTGATTATTCTCAAAATTCATCAAGAACCCAAAAAACTATCTACCAACTAATAATGTGGTTAAGTGTTAACATAATGTTCAATTTGAAAATAGTCTTTGGCTGATCAAGATATTTCTTGTTTCTAACTTGAAAAAATATTATCCTCGGAAATGTTCCGGATTTATGACTTGCTAAAAAAGACAAACTGTATACAGAATCACAAGATTGACAAAATTAAATTCTTGCGAAAGTATCCACATGTTCCGGATTTTCGTATCAGGCTAATAAAAATCATCACTGTTTTTTACAAAAAAAAATAATGAACCATTGGTATTGAAATTGTGCCGCGTTAGTTTAAATTGTCAAGGAACAAATTTTTGTCAGGAGTCCTGACTCAGGACGCTAGTAAATAATCGGGCCCAAAAAAAATAAACAAAAATTTCTAAAAAACAAATGTATTTGTTTTCACATAAGCTTAACTCCAATAATTTGGAAAAATTGAACACGTCGATTTGATATCCAAAATAAGCTGATAAATCTAACGAACAAATTACCACGGATTGAGTTAAATATCATTATTGTCGCCATGTTATTTATTTTTAACGCCATAATTTATCGTAAAAAAAATTAATTAGTTTATTTTGGATTTGAAATGCAACGGTTTTGTCCGAGCAATCGTAAAATACTTTTAATATGAATTGATAGATATTTTGTTCAAGAACACTTAAAAATGCGTCACACAAACGTTGTTATAAACAAAACTTTAAAGAATATTTCTATCGAAGGAGATTGTGAAATAAAATGCCGACATCAATTTTTCATTTTGAAGGAACTGATTTTGACGGGATTGAGGATGCTTTGATTTTGTTGCTGTTTAAAAAAGCAAGAAAATAACGTTTTATCTAAACAAGTAAATTTTTTTTTATCAGATAGTTTTGAAGAACGAAGCCACTGATTGACTAAACAGTCTAAATGAGCTCAACCTATTACTTAACTAACCGGTTGAAGACACCAAAAAGCATCATTTTGTCAGCTCCGGAAGATACTCGGTTTCAGTTTATTTCCGAAAAATTTATATGTTTTTCTGGTTATTTTTTAGTCGTCTCTGGAAAGTCAAGGAACAACAATTTCAGCTTTTGCCTTTAAAAAATCTCAGATATTAAAAAGCTTATAGATAGAAATTTTTGTTGTAGAGGGTACCCGATTTGAGAAAAATGAGACTTTCACTAATCACATTTAAAAAGTACATTTGGGTTTTCGACAGTGCTCAGCATGTATTTAACCAATCCTTGTATGTTTTAGTGTGTACAGCAATTCTTCATGAATACAGAAATGATGAAAAACTCACCGCTCATTTTCTATCGAATTTGTCATTCCGCATTCACCAAAAGAGCAAGTGTGTTTATAGTATGGCATTTTAGAATTTGGTCTCATCAATTCAGGGATTTTGTTATTTGAGTTTATCCATTTAATTTTTCTGATTTTATCCGTGTCAAATAATTTGTGACCAAATATAATTGTCATTCCTGAGGCATCACATTTCAAATGAATACAATTAGCTGTTATTGATCAATAAAAATAAACCAGCGGGAAAACTGAAAAGATTGGTACCAAATAAAAAATTTGAAAAATATGATTTTTATGAGTTTTGATTCACAATCTTTGTTTTTTTCATTTCTTTATTATTACTCTAGACTGTATTTTCAAACTTTTAGGCTTTTTTATTGTTTTTGAGGTTTTTGATCATTTTTTGATCGGTTCTATTGGTCGGTTTTAAAATCAAATTCAGAAAAACTTTCAAGCGGACAGTCTACTTTAACGTTTTAAGTTTTTTTGTACGAAAATCATCTAAGATTATATTTTTTTCTGTAATTTTCATATTTTCATTTTTAAGATAAGAATAACTAATGTTATAAATATTTGCATCTATTTAATAATTTTTCTATTATTTTCATATCTTTCATAATTTCAAGCATTTATGATAACAAAACTAACTATTAATTTCAATTCGAAATAAAAAATAAACGATAAATGATTTATCGTTTACTTTTATTTCGAATTCAAATTGGTAATTAGTTTTGTTCTATAATTTTAATAAAATAAATTATTCTAATTTTGAGGCGATTATAATTCCAAGATTGTAATAATTTCTTAATGATTACAATTTATTGTAATGCATATTACTTATATTGACCTATCCTTTTTCAGTTTTTAAAGAACAGCTTTTCTCTTTTTCATCATACGTCCAACATGCTCTGGACGGACATGGCCATGACATTTTGGAGTTAAGCTCTAAATTTTGATTAATATATAAATGATCACTCTTATTTAAGTTCTATTCATTTTGGATTATCCTTTTCGCCAATGAGAAACACTTTGCTTCGATGATCGAATTTCGATCGAAGTAAAATTATTTTGACATCACGATAAGGAAGGGTCAACAAAATAAATTTATATTGTTAAGAATAAAAAATCCATGACTTCGGTAATCCAATTTTTGAAGTCACTTGCAACCCTGTCAGAAATTTGAATTGATTATGAAATGTCCTATCATTAACCTTGAAATTTTAACTGTATGAGCAAAAATTTAAATGTTGAATAATTTTTCTGGGTCGGTATCTACTGACAAATTGACCAACTGATTTTCTAGTGTTTATTTTGACGATCTGACAATATATAAATAACGTTGTAAATACAGACAACCATATACGTGGTTTCTTAGATTCAAACGCAGGACCATCGCATTGCTAGAGTAGCCACCAAAATGTTCGAGTGGTGTGTAGCGCTTTCGAGCCAATCAACCCGTCAAGTAAAATTGACGAAGGAAAACTAATGTCAAAACTAGACCACTCTAGCAATGCGATGGTCCTGCGTTTGAATCATAGGAGCCATGCATATGATTATCTGTATTTACTGCGATATTTATGTTTTATCAGATCGTCAAAATAAACACAAACTATACAAAGTATTCAAAGGCTTTGAGACAACCAATCTTAAATAAAAATGATTTTATAGTCATGAATAAAATGGAAATAACAAAGGTGACTTTCAAAAAATAATTTCAGCTGTAATTCATTTTTAAATTCACACAATGAACAATATAAATTTTTTTCAGGCGAAACTTTTTTTTGCCTTTCTTACTTCATTTAACAACAAGAAGTATCAAATATGAGCGAATGAATTCACTCAATAAAAAACTTTGAAAATTTTCTTACTTACCAAAATTTATATCTGTTAACTCATCAATGGTCCCACCAGTTTCTTTGGTTGATATATGCACATCAGTGTTGTACGTCAACAATCCATAAGTTTCGTGATACTGAAACGTTTTTGAATCGCGAATATCCAATGTATTTTCAATGTCCACTGAGTGAATCTCAAAAAATATGACATTGACTATTCTAGATATTATTCGTAAAGTATGATTTATTTTGAAATTTATGCCGTCATTATTTAGTTCGTTAGTCATCAATTTTGAAATTCGCAATTCGAACTTTCTGTCTCGCGAGCTGGGTTTGAAATAAGATTTGAAAACGGCCTTTTCGTTCAGTAGTTCGTCATTTATTTGAGGGTCGACGAGGCCAGTTTTTGGTGAAAATCGAATTAAACCATTAACGGTTATAACTTCAGTAAGGTTATTTATTATTATTGCGGACAATTTTGAAACAAATAAAAACATTATTTGAGTCCTTATTACAAATGTCTAAAAAGACCAATTTATTTGATTTTATACTGATGAAACGTGCAAAAAAGCTTTAAACCACCAATCTTATGTATTTATAAAATTCAAAATTATTTTAATCATATTTTTGAATTTGATATACTGTACAGCATGTCACATTCTTGCACATATTCTTTTTTTGTTGCAAGAGCTTACCAAAACCAATCAAAACTTTCAAATTCAGAAACACGTAGGTGCTTCACAGATTTATATGCTTATTGACCGATCAGCTATGTAAATTATATTTCTGAATGAGCTAATAATATGACCAAAAATTAGACATACTGTGAATATATCCGCCTTTTACACTTTGCTCAAAGTTTGGGTCCTTTAACTATAAATCACACTACTTTAACTACGCAAGGCCCAAATCTTAAGCAAAGTGGGAAATAAAGATAACTAAAACGTAAAAAGTAAAAGAATTGAAAACTTAAATTAGTCAATACATAATGAAAAAACTCAATTTGATTTTAAAATGGACGTGGTATTTATTTGCTTCAGGCTGTTACTTTGAAGGATAAATTGAAAGTTTCGATATGTTAAACTTATATAAAATTTTAATTTTGAAAGATTTTAGTGGGTTGACCGCTCAGCTTGATCGGAGTGAAATAAGAGTATATGAACTTATAATTAATTTCTCTGTTTTTTATCAACAGTAAAAAGACCTTTTGACAAACAAGAGAAAAAAACTCAAATTTAAGTTACATTCCGTTTTCCAACAAAAGTGGCCCTCAGTGGTTTATATAATGATGACGAGGATATGGTTGCAATATCATTTTTCATGCAACTTTTGCAAACAAATCATCAGATTGAAATCTTAAAGAGCTAAAAAAATCTTTAGTTTTTATTAAAAAGTCTCACAAAAGAAAATTGAATCAAAATCGGACAATTTTTTCGGTTTTTCGAAAAAATATTTGAAATTTGTATTTAAATTTGTGTTGGCATTTCAAACATCGTAGTCAAGCAAGTAAATAAAATTCATTTAATGAATACAATCGATGTGGATTTTTATTCATTAGGGGCACTATCGTTGAGTAAAGGATTGCTAATTCGGAAGTCAATTTTATGAAAATCTAATTTGTCGAACATGATGGATCTTCCTGTGGCAAATTGGATGTATCAAACATTATTCGTGTTGTCATTAAAAACAGTAACTACATGATGTTTTTTCTTGGTGTTTTGAAGTTTATTTTCAATACGATTCAGCTACAAACAATTTCGGGGGAAACTTACAAAATTCAGATGCACTATTTTTGGAAAAATATGTCAATAATTTTTTTTGTTCAGGGAGTTGTCAGAATCTGGCAGCCAGATGAAGTATATATTTCATAATAGAAAAACTTCATTTTCAAGCTTTCAATTTTATTCAATCATCGTCTAGAACTGAGAAACGTAAACACTTTTTCATATTAAATACACTTAATTTACAGACTAGTTTTGTTTATTACACCATTCTCAAAGTATGGATTTTGAAATGAAAAACTTAAATGTGAATTAAGCTCAAATCTAGAATGTCAGAAATTTTCCTTCTGTGGGCGTTTTTAATTTTTTTTTCAAATTCACTGTTTTTTGTTGACGAATAATAATTAAAGCAAGTGTTACATCATTTCAATTTGGAAATCGTAGGTCTCGAAATTGTCAAATTATAATTTCTCTGAGTAATTTTCTTGCAAAAAAATCAAGACTCGGAGTTCAAGAATTGTTTATGCCGAATCTCTCGATAAGATTTTTGGCTGAAAAACAATAATTGAGTCTGATTAGAAATAAATTGTGAAATTCTATAACGAATGAAGAATAAGTGGAAGAACAAAATTTTTAACAGAAAATGAAAACTCTGACAAACTGATTTGAACCCTCACCAGATTGATAAACTATGACTCATTTTTTTTCAAATTTAGGCTTTGAATAATAACATAAGCTAGTTAAAAATCTTCCGGAGCCTTTATGAAATGTTGTTTCGAAAACTTGAGTGAATTTACTTTTTAATTTAATTTACCTAATTATTGTAGATATTTTTCAATATTTTTTAATGTAGATACATTATAAATGTGGATATTTTTGAAAAACCATTATAAATTGTAATAAAAAAATCCTCTAAAGGAGTTCTAAGCAGGGATCGGCAAAACTCAATCGAATCATATTGGAATGAAAGATCGGATCTGATGTTGTTTAACTATCTAATTGATACGTCATCAAATATATAACATTAAAATCGATATTTTTAGTTTATGAAATAATAAGAATTACTTCATAAACCGTTCAATTTCCTGATTAATTCCAGCCTTCTTTCATAAACGTTCGATCTGATCACGCTTTTATTGAAATCAACGGTTGATTATTAGAATTTTTTGTACTTAATTGATAAAATAACCAGCCTTTTTCTCCGTTATCTAAAAGTTTGAGTCTTTCCCGTTTAATATCTTCAAATGAATCTTTTCCGTTTAGTTCATCAACGAGCAACATCAAAATAAACCATGCAACAAGTGCCATTTTTTTTTATCTGTTAATTTTCCTCTTATAAAACATCTTTTTGTGAACGAAAATACTAATTTTATCTTTATAATAGAACGTTATAATTAAATAATTTTCACGTTTGCAGATTTTTGGAGACGCTAGGGTGTTCTGGTGTTATTCCAATAACAATTTGCAATAAATTTAATTTCAACATGGAATATTTCAACATGAAATAAATCGTTATTTCATGAAAATCATAGTATAGGCTTTACAATTAATAATTATCAAACTGTTCTGAAGGATATTATACAAAAAATATTACAAAATATTTTATGATGCGTGAGTATTTTTCAACCCAGTTGTATAAGTAGTAGAAAAAACAGGTTTGCTTTTCTCAAGTATCAGTAAATTTCTCAAAAAACCTTAAAATTTGATCTTCTCATTCTTTGAAGTTTTAAGTTAAAATTGTTTTTGATTGAGTATTCAGCTGAGTTTTGCAAATTCTACAGCGTGAGTTTTCTCGATTTCTCCCCTTTTTTACCCAGGCGGTTAGACAGAGGTTTTAGATTTCAATCAAATTGGTGACGCATTATGTCACGTAATGTTTTTCTCCTGTTTTTTACCCAACTCCCCTTTTTCACCCATCTCCTCTTTTTTACCCAGCTCCTCTTTTTCACCCAGCCATTTTCGGATTCTCACTCGTACATAATAAATTTGTTAATTAAAAATTTAATTGAACTTTTACTGC
>SCLH01063122.1:0-19689 GCA_004367855.1 Oikopleura vanhoeffeni
GGCAGAGTAATTAATACTTGGCATTTCGGTGATAATTTTCATCGGATACGAATAAAAAACTCGAAATAAAACCAAAAATGGAAATTGCACGTCATTAATGTACGAAAGACAGCAAATTTCATGAAAACATACGTAGAGTAAGAAATATATCTTAAATCCCGGAAAAGTGGTCTTTAATAGTAAATCAAGCCAAAATTTTCGCTTAATTTACTATTAAGGGGGTGGTCAACGCAAAATTGGCCAAAAACGTAGTTTTGTAATCGATTTCACGCTAAATGTGGAAACAAGTTAAATATTTGAGTCAATAGGCGTCGAGTCAGGGTCGAAGTTGATTACACTGATTGTCACTTCCGCCGGAAATGACGTTTGAAAATTTTCTCTTTGAAAAATTGAAAGTCTTATTCCTCCCTGAGTTTTTGAGATATCAACTTTATTTTTTTTTAATGACAGAATTTAAAATATCCATATCACTGATCTCACAGAATTTTCGAAAAAAAATCATAGCGCTTGAAATCTAGAAAAAACAGTTATTTTAGCCTGAAAATCATTGGTTTACAAAACCTATCTAGTCCCTGAATTTACAAAAAAAAAATTTGAGAAGCATATCGATGATGATGCCCTAGTAACTTGAATATCTTATTCCCTATTATTTTAACAGGCAAATAAGATATTTAAGTTACTCGGGCATCATAATGAATATGCACAAAGACCACACACTTGTCCATACCACTGATCTGACATAATTTTGATAAAACCTCTTAGTTGTCCTCCAGAGAGGTCGAAGTCACATGTCAAAATTAATTTTTAGTCGGAAAAAATATTTTTTTCAATTTTAATTCAAAATTAGATTTTCATTACCTAGCGGACGCAGAATTCAATGCTGTTTCAGAAGATGTAATATTTATATTTCTGCGGTGAAAATTAAGCCTCAAAGCTCAAAATCAAATTATCAAAAAAAAAGACTTTTTTCTAGAATAGAACTTTCGAGGGTAGTAAGGACTCTAAAAATACCACTTATCGATTTCAAATGCAGAAAATATGCAGTTTTGAACTTTCTAGGAAAAATAACCTCATTAGACATTTTGTCCAGATTTGCGTTGACCATCCCCTTAACGGCCACTCTTCCGGGGTTTAAGATATATACAGTGATAATTTTATGATTTTTTAGGTGAGGTAACTATTTTTTTAGGTGCCCCCAGCAAAAACCGTATCAGCTATCAAGAAACTTTTTTTTGCATTGTGTAGTCGATAAAATTTTAACCACTGAGAAAAAGTTACCTAAATAAGGTCGCTTTTTTTTAGGTAGGCCCACTTGTGATTTCGACTGGAAGAACTAGACAAGATAGCGACAAATGGTTTTTGGCATGTAAAAAATTGGAAAAAAATATACGGTAGAAAAATTTCTTGACTTCNACTTCCTAGGTTGATCACGTGACCGGAAATCAGTCATCGAAATTGCTCAAAATTACCGAAAAAACCGTTTTTTTGCGAATTACCGGTAATCACCGGAAAAAAAGAAAAAATTTTCACCAATACAAATTCGGTTACGATTCAGTTGCAAAAAACAGTTTGTCGCTATCTTGTCTGGTTCTCTCAGAACAGATACCCCTTAAGTGGGCCTACCTAAAAAAAAACGACCTAAGCATAAAATATATGTGCTTCCAGTTGATTTTGGATAATGTGGATTTCCAAAGATTCGAAGTTCGAACTCCTCAAAAAAAGTGAAGTAACAAAAAATTGAAATCTGGTTTTTCTGTAATCATAAAGTAAAAGTTTTTAAAGTTGGCGAGAAATAAATTTATTTATTTGAATAAATTTTATTCCAAAAAAATAATTATCACTTTCAAATCTTATCAAAGTCTAGTAGACGCTGAAGCGTATTTTATACGAATAAATTTTCCATCGATAAATGAAAAATTGTTCAGAAAAACTTCACTCTATTTTGAAGTGGGCGAAAAAATTTAGCTCTAGTTTGCCCACAGTTAATATTTCTATAAATATTCCAAAAATCTAGATTGTGTAATGAAGACTTTCTGTACTTAAAAGTTTATTATGAGCTTGAAAATGAAATATCGAAACGTTGCATAAATAAAATATTAAATTATCACTTTAGTTTAAATAATTTTTCAAATGTGAAAATACCTTGTATTCATGAGTATGGCCATGTATAAGAATATCTACATTTAGTGTTCTTTGAACTGATTCTAAGCTTTTTTCGTCTCCCCATGGTAAAACTTGATGTCCATGGATCATTCCAATTCGCAGCTGTCCGAGTGTCAACACTTTTTCTGAACAAAAATTTTAGAAGAAAATTTAGTTTTCAAATTTAAACTGGGGGTACCGTTCACTTTTAAGAAGATTTTCTTAAAATTTTGGACCAGACTTATTTGACCAAAAAGCACAATGTTGGCTCGCATCTCTGAGAGGTTACGTTTGTCTTTTAGGCAACACGAAAGTCAAAACATGCAATGTCATTTTTTTTAACTTATTACACATACAATTCCAAAAATTATTTTTTCAAACATAATCGCTTTTATAAAGGTTTGATCTGGCCAAGCCAATTTTCTCCGCATATTTAGCTCGACAGATAACTTTTTAAACATTTTGAACTAAAAATCAGCTTTAAAATCGGATTAAAGCTCTACCAAAGAATATCTCGAAAATGAAAAAAAGAGGATCGGATGACTACTGAGTAAAAAAAATAACATTGCATTTTTTGACTTCTGTGCCTCTTAAAAGACAAACTTAAACTCTCAGAGATACGAGACTACCATCATTGTGATTTTTTTGGCTGAATTAGTCTGGTCCAAATTTTTAAGAAAATCTTTAAAAGTGAACACCTTAATAAACTTACCATCTGGCCAGTTATTTTGTGACCAATCAGATTCGCCTCTGACTACATGAACATCTCCAGCTAAATTTCGCAAAAAATCTACTCCTTCTTTTGAGGTCAAATTTCCAGCGCAAAGAACGTGTTGAATTTTTCCCGGGACTAATAATTCCCGGAATTTCGAAGGAATTGAAGACGCCCTTTCGGGTAAATGCAGATCAGACACAACCAGCACCAGCATTCTAGAAAGAAAAATAAGGAGATAAATTCTTCGGACAATTTTAATAGTCAAAATTATAAAACAATTATAGCGTTCGTCTGATGATAGATTATTCTGATTTATTGAGCATTCTGTCGCTACATCTCAAAATCCTATTTTTTGAAGTGATACTTTCATAATTAAGTATAAGGTAGGCACGGCAAAACATTTTTCTGTCGACGGTAGCTAATTTTTTGATATGTTCTAGAAAATGATGAATAAAAATGATCTATGCCGCATAGTCTATAGACTACTGTATGCGAAAAAAATTTCATAATTTTCACCAGGAAAGTCTCCTTTTAATTAATCTTGAATTTATTAAGACAGTTCCAAGCCAATGACTGCGCATATTTTCGTTGTAAAAATCATGAAAATATTACAGTCGAGTGTATTTAAACGGACAGGTTTTAAGAGTGGATTTGGGTCAAAAAGTCCTGCTACCGTGCATTTAAAGATGCAGTTTTGGGATGCAAACTGTCCGCCACTTTTTAACGGATAATTTGAATGGTCCAAATGCCCGTTTAAACGCACGCTTGCAGGACTTTTTAAGCCAAATACACTCTTAAAACCTGTCCGTTTAATTACACTACTGTATTTTAAAAATACTATTGTAAAATTTAGCGCCAACTAATATAAAATTCAATATTCTGTCTCTTGTTTTCAAGAATATACATTCTATAAAGCCAAAGGGGAGGAGTGGCTATTTATTGCGATTTTTGCTTCAATTTTCTCTTAAGAGCTGAAGCATAGCAAGCATATTGAAAAATTTCACAATCTTCTAAAAAATGGATATGAATTTAAAAAAAAATCTGGAAGAGCGTTGGAGTAAAAATTTCAAGAAAAGGTCTCAAATATATTAATTGATAAAAAAACCTTATGCTTTATCTGTGTGCATAAGTATTAATTTTCGTCTTCTTCAATGTACACAAATAAAATATAAGGTTTTTATCAAATAATTTATTTTACGAGCTCATAAATTTTTATTTTCTCAAATAATTTTTTTTATGTTTCACAATTTTGTTTATCGAAAAAGCACTCTCTGAAAAACCTGCAAGAAAATACATTTATTTAAATTTTCACCAATTTATCTGTTTATTCACCGGGAAGAACAAAGGTTTATATGAACAGCTAAGAACTAGAAAGCTAAAATACAGCAAAGTAGATATTGGTAAATATTGAACGGGCAGTTATTGGCAAATACAGTATTTGAAATACCGTATGATTACAGGAATAATTTATATTGGGTTTAAATACGTAGGTTGCGATTATAATGAATTTTAGGTACAGCTAGGAATTGCTAAAAAATATTATTCTGAAGCTGTTTTTGTTGTTTTTTATGGACTTAGGTCGACTGGGTTGGCAATAGAACCTCAAAAAAAACGATTTTCATTAAAAAAAACGATTTTCATTAAAAAAAACATTTATTCAATTTTAAATTGATATTTTATTTTCATTGAAATGAGACACCAGTCTGGTCGACATGCGTTTCAAAAATATCTGTAGGTTTCTAATCATAAAAACCATAGGAATACTTTAAAAAATCATGTTGGCCAGACTGGTGTCAAATTTCAAAAAGACAATAACGAGTGAAACAAATATTGCAAGATTAATCAAGTTTAATGGTGTCAAATTTCAATCTAAAATTATTAATTCAAATTGTAAAAAGAGACTTGGTGAGTAAAATTAAAATTTTGTGTGGTTATTAAGGGGGTGGGGAAAGCAAATTAGATATTTTTGAATCGGCTCTCCTGAACAAACTGAGAATGGGTTTAGGTTCATTTTGCGNTTTATATTATATAATCCCTTTTTTAAGCTTTTTTCCCTTCCTAGCGCAAGGTTGGGAACGCAAGTCCGGTAAGCCGGCCATCTTTATTGATGTGATTTAATAAGTCGATTTCTTATCAGGAATTGCAAAAATCAAAAATGTTTTCTAATCAGTTTATCTTTAATCAGAGAAATTTAATTTTGTTTATTTAAAGGGAGTAGTGTTCACTTAAGGGGGTGGGGAAAGCAAATTAGATATTTTTGAATCGGCTCTCCTGAACAAATTGAGAACGGGAAGAGGTTCATTTTGCGATTGATTTCGAGAAAAGAGTTCAGTGGGTCATTCTAAGAAAACCAAAAAAAAATTTAGATCGCACAAATGAGCTCTACATGCACTAGAAAAGTGCTAAAATCAATTCTTAAAAAGTTATGTTTGGCTTCGTCTATTAATCCCGATTTTTTCATGATTTTAATTTTGCAATATATCTTTTATGTTTTCAATATTTATTTCATTATCAAGGACCTCAAGGGCGAATTTGAAATTTACAGCTAAAACTCGAAATATGAATTTTTTTGGTTCATTTTCCACAAAACAAAAAGTGCTTTTATTTTTTCGAAATTGGGCTCAAAGAAAGCCAGTGAACACAGACGAGAAAGTTGGCTTACGTCAAGACGATATATTTGATTGAAGCACTTTTTTTTCGGAAATTTTTTGTGCGATCGAAATTATTTTTTGGTTTTCTCAGATGCACCCACTGAACTCGTTTCTGAATCATCGCCAAAATGAACCTTTCCCATTCTTAGTTTTGTTCAGGAGAGCCGATTCAAAATATCTAATTGCTTTCCCCACCCCTTAAGCAGTTAAAACATTCCAAGTAAAAATTACCAACGCACATTTTAAAATTTAGAATTGTGTTTAAATAACGTCAAGTGGATTCAAAGCGGTGTTCATTTATACAACATACTGTATATGGCAACTAATATATATCTGCGAAAGCTACTGCAAGTAATATCAGGAAAAAATAAAATTATCCCAAGCCAATAAGGTTGGCCTAAAAATTTATTATTGATGGTGCTTGAAATAATGTCTAAATACTTTCAAAGCTATAATTATTTTGTAAATGTTTTAAATTTTTTATAACAATTATGCATTACAAAAAACATTTCCATGTTAAAAATACCACCGCCATATTTTTAACTATTTCACTTATTCGATATTTTACTGCGACCCAGTTCGATTAAAGTATTTTTTTGATATAATTCACAATGATTTAGGCGCGAACAGTTTACAGCGAATTATTTTGAAATTGTGGCATCTAAAAATTTAGGTTTGTCAATCTTGTGATATTTTTTCAAAATTTTTTCATTTAAAAATTTCATGATTTGTTTTTCTTTCCATGATTACGGCACTCTGTGCGAAGAAATTGCATGAAAATTGAACCATTGTGAACTAAATCATTGAGGGTCGTAATTAACGACGCAGTGATTTGTCGGGGTCAAATATTGAGGGTCAGGTTGCAGGTCGATGAAGAGGCATTGTAAAGGACAATGCATGACACGCAAGAGATAAACCCATAGAGACAAATCATTACGTAAGATTGTGAGGAATACACGGGTACCCCCAGCCCTCCAGCAGTTAAATAACATTTTTCATCTAAAAATAAGAAAAAAAAATAAGTTGAATTAATCTCGATGCGCCAAGTTTTGTTTATGAAAAACTTAAAAGGCCATTATGTTGGTAACTTTACCCTAAAAACGGTGATTTGATGCAGCGCCCCAAAAGCTACTAAATTCAAATTTTGACTTAAATTAGAGTGTTTTGTTACATTCATAAGTAAAAATTAAAAAATAAAGATACTGTCAGAAAATTTTAAGGATTTATTTCAAGCACCACCAGATACAAGTGTATAACTTGTAGGCCTAAATTATAAAAAAAATTATAAGGCTAAATTGACTAATATTTCCAATATCAGTCAGAATTCAAAATTAAGTGAAAATATATTATTTCAGACCTATGAAAAAATATTTTTGCTGATGAAATTTGACACCAAATAGTTTCATATTGAGAATGTTGTTTCTAATATGAAACTATCAAAACAATGGATTAATTTAAATTAATTGGATTGAAAATAAAATTTTAAAAAAGCATAGCGGGAGTCCAGCTTAAATGGTTAGACCCCTTTCACTAGCTCAGTTGCGTTATATTTTTCCTAGTCCGCTCAAAAATGGGTCTGCCTGCAATTATTTTTGACTGTTATTTGATGTAAAATCGTTATGAATATATTTGTTTCTAAATAAGATTCTAAGTTTTAAAACCGTTATTTGGTGCAAGGCCCTAATTGAGGTGTTTTGATACATTTATGTGAAGTTTATAGTTTCCAATTTGAATTAATCTAATATTTTTCGAGTTAGAATTTGACACTATAAATTTCTCTATCAATGTAACAGAACACCTCAATTTTGGTCAAAATTAGCATTTGGTGACTTTTGGGCGTTTCACCAAATTACCGGTTTTAAAATTTAGTAACAAAAAAAAATTAATTACGATTTCTCATCACATAAATTATGTATGTGACATAATAGTCAAAAATAATTTCAGGCCGTCCGACAAATTTGAAAAATATTCCCGAAAAATTGGACCAATCAGGGACCTTTTTCACTGATTGGATATTTTCACAAAATTTCATTTTACAAACTATTAGCTGTCAAATTTAATAACATTTTTTAAAAATTCTGAAATAAAATATATTTGGAATTCTGAACTTTATCGACATTTCGTTAAAATCGAATTCTGACTCAATTTTGAATATTAATTAATTAATTGACCAATTAAAAAAAAATTTATAAAAGTATGCCAAGCATTTATTGGCAAGGGTTCCACTATTGTCAGTCAATATCCTGCAATTAATTTTCAATTTTAACAAAAATTTCCAAGCTTATACGATCGTCCTTTAATAAAAATTTGATGGTGCTTGAATTAATGTTTATATTTTAAACCATTTATTTAAAAAAACGAAAATAAATTACATAACGATAAAATAATCTAAAGTGCTCGGTATACGTATGTAATTTATAATCGTTTTTTAGGCGGGATATAAATTTGAAGGCCGGATTCAGTCGGGTCGAATGTTCTCGAAAACGGCTCATCCGATTCGAAAATTTTCAAAAGTGGTCAACTTCAAAGGTTTAGATCTCGGCAAATAGAATGTTTATTTTCAAAATTGGGTATTGAAAAATTTTAAAAATAAATTTGTTTCATTTTTTTAATTTAACTTTTGGATATATTTTAAAATAAAGCTCTACTTTGAAACTATTTCTTTGTGCGTGACGCTATTTATAGGCGCCAGTAACAATATATTCTAGAAAAGATCAAAATTAACGTATTTTTTTTTAATTTTCGGGGCACATTTTTTCTTTCTAATTTAGAGATAATTGACCCTTTAATTATTCACAAACGCTACTTGACCTTTCACTATTTATACAAAAATCAGGCACAGTCAATAAACTTATCTATGAAGGACTACAGTAGTGTGATTTTAGTAGAACGATCCGATTTTGTCGTCCTAATAACGCGCGTGGTCAACTTTCGGTAAAAAACAGGATTTCTACAATAAAACGTAGTACTTCCAGAATTTCGTCATATTAAAATGAAAATTTAGAGGAAAATAAAAAATTATGCGTCCTAATGGCAAACTTTCCCAGAAAAAGTCCGTCCTACTGAATGATCTGAACTTTTTTGAAGTTACAAAGAAATTCTTATTTTTAAACAAAAAATAGTTTTTAATACAAGAAATTACAACAAAAAATAATTTTTTTACAAAAAATAAATAAAACGAAATACAGGTGAATTGACTACTGTAAAACAAATTGAAGGAAAACTCGTGCTAGGCTGACCGAGGTAAGACCAACGAAAACTTTTCCAGAACAAGTTCGTCCTACTAAAATATCTGTACTGTATAAGAAGTAAAATAGCAGTATTATATTTTGAGTATGAGGTTATTCTAACTGGGCTGCATATTCTAGAAAGCCCGCTTCTTTTATGGCATCTTTAAAATCATTTCTACAAGAAACATTTGCTCTTATTTTAGAACACATCAAAAACGCTCCTGAAAGTTTTCTATGTAAAGAATAAGTTTCTTCGGGTGGCGGGGATAGTCTTTCCTCGAACATTATAGGCATTTCTTTGGCGATTTCAGCCGTCATATCATTCTGATGAAAATCAAATGGTTCTGGTTGATACGGACGACCGACGGCCATGACGGAATTCACGTGGGCGGTGTTCATTCGAGCACTTTCGTGACCCGTCAGGAAACCAAGTTCTAAACAGATTAAATATTAAAATAAATAGAGACCATAACTTTCGAGATCAAAATGCATTATAAAAGTAAAGCTAAATATAGAAAGCTGTATTTTTTTTTATAAACACTTTCAAGATGTGTTTCAATATGTTCATTAAACCATATTTTATTTATTAATATTTTCGTCCGAAAGATAGTGACCAATCAAATCACACGATTATTTCAGGAATCGTGCGATTGATTGGTTACTATCTTTTTCGACGTCACAGTTATGACGCTGAGTGTCCATACAGAAGTATCATATTCGATACACCAAGTAATATATTTTAACTTTGATGGACATTGGCCATTTTGAAAATTTTAAATTATTCATCACAAAAGTCTCCATTTTCACCTAAGTCGCTCAAATTTTATCGCAACATTTTAGAAAAATAATAATCGTGGATGATTTGACCGTCGAGCGTTATTATTAAATATGAGTCATATCATATGACCAGATAATTCATATGTAAGATAGAATATTGTGATGAAAAGGCTATGTAACTTAGCTAGGGTGCGCAGCGGGAACCCTACAGACTCAGCTCAATTTTTTAGTTTCTTGTGGCAAGAATCGTACTCACATAAAAATTTGCTATTTCTGAAAAATTTTTATTGAAATAAAATGTTCGAAAATATTTGGTCATTTGACAAAAAAAATGCGTAGGCGGAACATTTATAAGCTGAAAATATTTTGGTCAATACCTATGAATACTTAATTTTATTTTTTCATTTATGCAGAATTCACAAAGCTTTCAATGCGCATAGTTAGAACCATGCGGAAGACTGCGGAAAAAATTGCAAATGCTGGATTGATTATTTTAAACCGTCATGTTACCTGCCAAATGCCAAAAAAAAAATATTTCATTTTATTTCTTCGTAGTTTTTGTCCAGATATTTTTTTCCGTTTTGGTCTCATCATTTTAATTTAAAACTTAGAATTTTGACCGCTGCGCACCCTCAACATAGGCTATGTTACATAAGTAGGAGCGCAGCGGTAAAACTACTGAGAGAACTACAGTAGTTGATACAAATTCGTTGACCTCACGGGGGTTGTTGACCCAGAAAAAAAACGATTCCGGGCAGAAAAGAAAGTTTTTGCCCATCTAGTGGTCAGAAAATGACTTTTTAAAACGCCCATTTAGAGCATTAACTTCGATTTATAGCATACAAAACTCCATTTACCTGATTTTTCAGAAGTTGGGCCGTTGTCACAAAAAATTTGCTACCTGTTGAAAATAAAAAAATTTGAAAAAAAAACATTTTGAAAATTTGTTACAATCGGATTTTTGAAAAAAAATTTTTTTCATTTTGAATTCTGCCCAAAATCCTTTCTTTTCGTTTTTCAATAACAGCAACCGTTCAAAAGTTAGAAACTTAGAATAATATCAAAAATTTCACAGCTTTGATTTAAAATTTTAATTTAACATACTGAGACATTGAATTTATTGAAGACTTTACTACTAATCTACAAAAGTTTTTGACTACCCCTACATTTAAATGTTTTTTACCTTTGGATTTTTGATAAACTAATTCTCTATCTCCAGTCACTGCTCCAAAAACTAGTTCCATATAAGGCGTCGTAAATTTCTGTGGATATTCATTGCATGCTCCCATATCAATAAGATTCAATTTAAATGAGCCAGGAACATATAAAAAATTTGAGAAATTTGGATCAGTCTGCATAAATCTAAAAACAAAAACTTCTTTGATACATAAACGCAATAAAGCAGAACCGAGAAAGTTGCGCTCTTCTTGGGGAAGATTTTCGATATCAATTTGATCTATTGGAATNCCTTCGACAAAATCAGTTGTTAGAATTCGCTCGGAACTTAGCTCAGAATATGCAGCAGGGACAAAGAAACCATCGTCATCTGAAATTTATTTTGAAATAATTATCTAAATAAATAGAAACCATAATTTTCACGATTAAAATCGATTCTAGAATGAATGTTGAAATATTTTATGAAAGTTTTCCGTACATATGCTTAGGTACTATTCTTAGGTAGGTTTTTTATAGGTGCGACAGATTTGACTTTTTACTACTTTTTCATTTTGAAAAATCCATAATGAAACACCCATATTGGGTCATTTAAAAATCTCGAAAATTGAAAAAAAAAATTTGGCCTGAGCTTTTTTAGTTTCCAGTTAAATGCAAAAAACGTTTTGTGATAGCTCAAACGGTTCGTCTATAAAAAAACTACCTTAGGGTGCGCAGCGGTCAAAATTTTAAGTTTTAAATTAAGATAATGAGACCAAAACGGAAAAAATATCGGGCAAAAAACTACGCAGAAATAAAATGAAATATTATTTTTTGGATTATTCGGCATTTTGACCAGAGAAAAGCCGATTCCAATATTAAATCGGTCTTTAATATAGGATCGCATAACATCGCATGGTTCTCACTATGGGCACCTGAATGCTATGTGAATTCTGCATAAAAATAAAACATACAATTTTGGTTCGAACTAGGGCTCTTGGAGGAAATTCAACTTACAAAGTGATCCGCCTACGCCTTTTTTAGTCAAAATGACCAAAATTTCGAACATTTTATTTTTCAACAAAAAAATTTTCATGATATAGCAAATTTTTATGTGAGTACGATCCTTGCCATAAGAAAACTAAAAAAATTAGTTCATCATGCTCAAAACAGAAATTATTGCTGAAATTGAGGGTTTTTGAATCTCACATTCTGACCACTAAATGTCCAAAAAAATTTTTTGCTCGGAATTGTTTTTTTTGATGGCGATAACCTCCCGATAGCAAAGAAATTTTTATCAACAATTTTAGTTCAGTCTATAGGGTTACCGCTGCACACCCTAACTATGCTGCATAAATTCTGGCAGCATAATTTAAACACATTTTAAAATATCTTTTATTTTGACATAATCGCGTTTACATGTGAAAAAAAAATATTCATAAATAATTTAGACTTATACTTTGAGTATTTTTTTATTTGACTCATATTCAAAATATTCAGTCTTAATTTGACGGCCGTGAAAAAGTCGTCAATTTCGTGATTTTGAAAAGACATATTTTTAACAAAATCATTTTTCATGATTTTCAACCATTTTTGTTAAAAAACAAAATTCCTCAAAATTAAAAACCGGTACTTTTCTAGACGATACTTTTTTTTGGGGGGGGGTTTTGCCCCTCTCGCCAAATTATCTTTTATTCTCAAATTAGCATTTTGTTCTCTGACATAATCGTATTCACGTGTTAAAATATATGTTATAATTTATAAATTATGTCCCATAATATTCGAAAAAATAATTGAGACTTATACTTGTGTTATGTGTCTATTATCAAAATATTAATATATGCTAAAGTATTATGGTTTTTGATTAAAATTGTCTTTGAAAAATGAATTTTCGTCCATTTTTAAAGGTGTCGTTTTGTCCATATATTCGCAGTCCATATAGACACAGTAACAGTGGATTTAAAATATCAAGTTTTAATTGACTTCTCTGAAAATTCGCCAAATTTTAATTGTGTGATTTTTTAAAAATAAAAAATTAACTGATTTGTTAGAAAAATTAAAAAAAAAATGCTCGAAAAGTACCGTTTTTATTTTAATGATTTTTTAAAGGGTAGAAAAACTTCCCAAAATGGTCTCGGGAATTTTCAGATTTAAACATATTTCATCGCAATACTTATGTATTGGTCATTTTACGAATGATGCTGCATAATTTACATACTCTTTAAATTATCTTTCATTCTTAAATTTGCACTTTGTTCTCTGACATAATCGCATTCCCGTGTTAGCTCTTTTCTCGCAAAATCCATCAATTTTGGCAAAAATAATTGTTCCGGCAGATTGAGTCCTGGCATTTTGAGCAAAGTTGCCAAATTATTGATATCCGAATGAAACGAGTCTGCTACACCAGGATACTGTACTTTTACAACTACGTCTTGTCCTTCGTGAGTTTTTGCACGATGAACTTGGCCGATGGACGCGGCGGCAAAAGGTTCAAGGTCGAATTCTAGAAATTTATTTTTCCAATCGGGAAGATATTTATCCATTTGGGCAATTAACTGATCTTTGGGCATATAATCAGCAGTTTGGCGAACGCGTTCGAAAATTGCAGCGAGCTCTGGAGATATAAAGTTTTCATCTGAATTTATTTTTAAATCTTTGTTTACGGTTTTTTTAAGCGAATTTATTTTTGGACTAGAGTCATTTTTCAAAATTAATGATGAAATTTGACCACGAAACAAATATCGAAATTTGTTAAGAAAAATATCATTTCTTACTTGTATATTGTAATAAATTATACAGTACCAAATATATAATGTGATTCAAAAAGCCATGTCAACCCGCCTATTTATCAGCCAATCAGAGCAGGGGTTAATTTTTAATACAAATTTCCTAGGGATTCTTACTGTTATCAAAAATTACATCACAATTCCAGAAGATTTTAGCCAAAAAGAATATTACGTAAGACATACATCAAATAACTTTTTAATCTAACGAAAATTACCAAAAAAATTTACTCAAAAGGTGGTTGAAATTTATTTAAAATTCCACGGATTTTACTTTCAATTAATAAAAAATTGTAATTTCTACCAATTTTTTTAACAAGAAAAATATCGTTTTCAAAAATTTTTCGTGCTCAAATTTCATTAATTTTGAAAAAATGGCCCAAATTCTATTTTCACCTTGTATCGAAAGAAACTGCCCCAATTTCAACGCTGCTCCTCTCATTTTGCATAATAGTGCAACTAATTCTTCGACGTCTTTTTCTTTTAAACCTAATTGCCGTAAAATTGGATCCGATGCTGGTGGACCAGGTCTTAACCGATTACCAACTAGGTTGACCGCTAGACCAAGCGCGCCTATTAAGGGTTAAAATAATTTGAAGATAATCAAAAAGTTTTTTTTGAAATTTGAATAAATCTGTCAAAATTTCTCATTTGCGGTATTCTAACGGTTCTTTTTTTTAAAAAGTTTATACGGTATAAAGCTTTAAAATAGAAACAATAAAATATCCCAATAAACATAAAAAAGTTTATTTTTATGTCAAAAGTTATGGTGTTACAATGTGCATTGAATTTAAAGAGCCATAATTATTAAGCAGAAAATTTAGAAAGTTAGCCAGAAAATAAGCCACAGTATGATTTTCTAGAAAAAACATTCCAAAAAATAATTCCTGTTATATAGGCCCCACTACAAAAGGGGTTCCCCATATTTCCAATTTTTTTTGCCAAAAAACTTTCGGAAATATTGCACTGAAGTTCATAATTTACAATTTATCACTGTAATCGGTATAATTTTTTTTAAATGAAACTCTTAATTTTCGAGACACGTTTTTCTTCGGTTTAGTAAAAACGCACGAAGGCCTCTCGATTCTACTAAAAGATCAAAAGAACCCAAGTGTGATCTTTTTATCTTCAAGAGCACGTGTTGAGAATTTAATGCGGTAAAAAGCTGTTAAAAATCAGCAAGAAACATTTAAAAAATATGAATTTTTAATCAAAACAACTGTTTTTAAAATTTACAACTTAAACATTACAGTATGTGTTTTTTTACTTGCGAAATAAAAATTGTCATTCAGGTAATTACGGCCAATTAAAAACGGTAACTAGGTGGATTTTATTTTTTAAGCCAAGCTTTAGCCGATGTCAAGGGTTTGAAAATATAATCCACCTAGTTACCATTTTTTATCGGCCGTAATTACCTAAATGACAATTTCATTTCGCAAGTAAAAAAACATACTGTACATAACTGTATTAAACAATAATTACAGTATGGTTTTTTTACCTGCGAAATGATAAATGTGTCATTTAGGTAATTACGGCCAATAAAAATGGGTAACTAGTGGATTATATTTTCAAACCCTTGACATCGCTATAGCTTGCTTCAAATATAATCCAACCTATTAACATTTTTATTGTGTAATACCTAAATGGACAATTTTCATTTTCGCAAGTAAAAAAACACATAACGTTACTGTAACAAAACGTTTTCTTCTGTAACTTTCTAACAAAAAATATTTAACCCTTTTCCTGTACCAAAATGCGCAACCCGTTCAATCCTAGATGAGGGGACCCTCCGTTCTTTAGCCCTAGATTTTAATTTATTTTTCGAAATTTCAACCGATTGCTGTATTCTTTCCGATTTCATCTTTTGTGCCTTTTTCAAATCATCATCTGACAACAATAAAAGTCGGTTAGAAATCGAAAAACTTCTCTTTTGCGTAATCTCTCTCTGGCTCCGCTTGTGGTCAAAATAAATCGTTGTAAATTTACCAGCTGTAGATGGTTTATCAATCAAACCAGAAAGTGGTTCGATTAACCGCTCAAATTTATCACATTTTATCTCTAATGGTGACCCAATTCTCGGGAGCAACCTTTTTAACCCCCTGCCGACGAGTAAAAAATCGCAAAGCATTTTTATTTCTGATTATAAAAACTCTTAATATCCTTCAGAATGAATTATTTTCAATTGTGCGTAGGCGGGAAACGGGCCGCGCTGATTGGCCAGTATCACTGAATAGTGGAGAAATACTCGAGTTGTAGATACCTTCAGAAAAAGCTCTTTTTTCTTGTCGATTTTTTAACTCCCTGGCACGAAAGATTGACTTTAGAGAAAATGTCAAATAATGATATGATGGGGAATTGGATGGCAGCTATGGGGATGATGGGGACAATGATAGCACAGTTTAATCAACAATCTCAAGGAATCATTTTTAAAACATTTTAACCCCTAACCACTTTTTTTGCAAAAAATGTCCAAGGGCTTTTCTTATTTATTTTTATCAAAAATTTACACTGATTTTTGTATGATATCGATTACGGGGACTTCTGGTTATTTTTTACTAGATTTTTAGCCAAAATTTTTATTTAATTCAGCTTTGGCAAACGGCCCATCTGATTGAATTCTTGGATAGCTAAAACAGAGCACAAATATCTGGTAATTAATTGAATTTAAAAAAATGGTCCGAATCCGACGATTGTTACCAATTTTTTTAAGAAAAACTAGTAATTTATAAATTTCAGTAATCTCAGAAAAAAGATAAAATAAATGGGTCCGAATCGGACCGTCCGATGAACCAATTTTTTTAAGTTTATTTTTCACAAGATATTTGTGGTCATTTTGAGCTATCTAAGAATGTTATCGAATGAGTTATTTTTAAAAGCCGAATTAAATGAAAATTTGGCTTAAAAACTAGTAAAAAATGACCAGGAGCCCCCGTAATTGATATACCAATTACGGGGCCCTCTGGTCGTTTTTGCGACTTTTTCAGCCAACATGTTTAATAATTCGGTTTTTGAAAACGACTCATCTGATTGAGTTCTTAGATAGCCCAAACTGAGCACCAATATTAAAAAAAAAAATTGTAATAAAAGGGTCACAATCAGACCATTGTTTCCAATTTTTTTTAACAAAAACTGATAAATAAAAAATTTCAGTAATCTCTGAAAAAAACCAAGAAATGGTACGATTCTGTACAATTTATTAGTATTTTATCATTCACTAAATATCTATGCTCAGTTTGAGCTATCGAAAAACTTAATCGGATGATTTGTTTTCAAAAGCCGAATACTATTAAAATTTAGGCTGAAAAAGTTGCAAAAAACGACCAGAGGGCTCTGTAATCGATACTTCAAAAAATTGTCCTAGTCTGTTTTTAAGGATCTGGTAGTACCAGACTGGTACAGTAGATAAACCCCCAAAATAGTAAAAGGTCAACTTGGATAGCGCCAAAATATTCCTCTTATCTTGTACTTGAGTAGTTGATTTTTAATCAAAATATTACAAACTATGGGTCAATAATGTGCACAAAGGGCGCTAGAGACCAAAAACCGGTTTCAAATTTAACCCTCGTGGACGTGACTGACCCATAGTTTATAAGAATCCACTGTCACAAGAAATCATTTGAACTCCCTAACGCACTTTTTTGCACAAAATTTCAAACAGCTATTCTACTTCATTTTTATTAAAAATTCACACTTATTTTTGTATGAAACTCTTGAAAAATAATTTCTTTGATCTGTATTTTGAAGCATCTGGTTCAGTAATACAAAACAATTTCAAGGAAAATTTGAATGCTCTATAAATAGCACTGTATCATTTTCGATGGTCATATAAACATAAATAAACCTAAAAAGTGCCAAATTTTTATGAGATGGAGATCTTTAAAAAATAATATCTATTTTTCTCTTATTGCCTAATATCGTTTTTGACCTAAAATGATGATTATTAGCTTGAATAAAACGTTTATAACCTTTTATGTTTAACTCGTTTTATTTCCCTTATTTAAAAAGTAAATTCGTTGATTGTCGAGTGGAGTGAATTTACTCGTTTTATGCGCTCACACGCTCGTGCTCGCAAGAGAATATGACTCGCGTATATTTCGCATTTAAAGGAACCTTTTTTAATACACATACTAAATTGACTAGATCGGTAACAACTGTGTTATTTATATCTCTAGCTTCTCTGAAATATTTTTTTTTATTCGTGCGATTTTTATGAAAAGTGTTGAAAATTATTTAAAAAGCTTCGTCAGCTCCACCTCCTCGTCCACCGGCTCCACCTCCTCGTCCGCCTCAACCAATGCAGTTAGGGAGTAATTACGGGTACGGAGCTCCGCCACCACAACCGGTCACTTCGAGTTATGGTTATGGTGCACCACCTAGTAACTACCCACCTGCGCCGCCACCACCACCCGATGAAGATGTACCTATGCCTCCAGAGTATTCGTACCCCAGGTTTTTGGACCCCACCATTTCGAAAAATAGAAAATCGGGAGATACAAGCTTGGAATTGAATATATAATATGATTTAACATACAAGCCCTTATATCATATTTATAGGGTGAGCAGCGGTAGAACTACAGTAGTTGCTAACAATTCATTGGTCCTATAAGGGGGTGATTAACTCACAAAAAATCGATTCCGAGCGAAGGAAAAATATATTTTTGGTAATCTAGTGGTCACAAAAAGAGTTATAAAGCCCTCATTTTGAGCACTAACTTCGATTTTTAGCATATTAACCGAATTTTTGCTTGTAATAACTAGAACAGTCATATCTATTACGAGGCCCTGCGGTCACTTTTTGCCACTTTTTCAGCCAAAATTTTTATATAATTCGGCTTTTGAAAACGACTCATCCGATTAGGTTTTTTGATAGCTCAAACTGAGCACAAATATCTAGTGAATGATACAATAATAGTAAATAGGTCAGAATCGGACCATGTTTAGATTTATCCTAGATTACTAATATGGTTTAATTGTAAGTTTTAGTTAAAAAAATTGGTAACAATGGCCTGATTCGGACTATTTTGTTTCAATTTATTTTTCTTCAAATATTTGTTCTCAGTTTGAGCTATCCAAGAACTCAATCGGTTAAGTCGTTTTCAAACGCCGAATTAAATAAAAAAATTAGCAGAAAAAGTGGCAAAAAGTGACCGCAGGGCCCCGTAATTGATATAACTCGTCAAATTTTCAAAACCGATAATAAAATTATAACCGCTAAGAATCCGATTTTTTTTAATTCCCCCCCTAATATTTTTTTCGATAGTTTCAAAGTTAAAATTTGCCCTTTTCGTTTTTTTTGTAATTGCTGGTTTAAACTTTGCAATTTGGTCTGGTGCGGGTTCTAAATCAGAACTTCCAATAAATTTAATTTGGGTATTTGCATTTTTCATATGCAAAATTATGAACATGGAAAATCTGACTTTTCCAGAACTTTAAAACTGAAAAATGCTGTCATTCCTGAATATATTCATGAATATTCGATAGCACAATTTTTTGAACGTTTAGTCCTTAAATTTGAAGCATGATAAAAATTTCAACTAATTAAATCGACTTGTTACTTAAAATTTTGTTCATGAATTTGAGTATTTTCATCAAAAAAATGGTTAATTTTCCACTTTTAAAACACCTGCTAAACCCTCGTTTTGTAGTTTTAACGAAACAAGCAGGTTTTTCATGTTCAGAAATTAATTTTACGAGCTAGATTGAATAAGTCGAACTCTAAAATTTAATTAATCGGAACCAACTTGCTAGTTTGGTTGAAATTCGGCCCGAGAACACGAACCATTATTTTTGCCAAAAAAATGAATCTGAAAAGTTTTTCTAAAAGTTGGATATAAGAGGGTGCCAAGGTGGCGAATTTATTATCAAACTTCACCCTTTGATTACGTTATTTGACTTTATTTTAAAATTCTAGGGGATATCTACTGTATTTTACAAGATAATCGAATCAACCCGACAAAATTAAAGCTAAGATAACTTTTGTTTAACGCCCCCCCCCCTCTAAAAACCAAACGGTAAGAGATATCGAGAAACGTTTTTTCGTATCTGATAGCCAAGAAAATTTTAACAAAACAGAAATTTTTTCGATTTCTGACTCCGACCGGTTGACCGGTAATCGGCCAAAAACCGGTATTTTTCGAATTTTAGGGGTATAAAAAGAGCTCTTTACTCCACTAGATGGTGTCGGTTGTCCAAAAAAATATTGCCAAAAGTTTCCTCGTGCAAAGTTACCCCAATGCTTA
>SCLH01063122.1:19698-32738 GCA_004367855.1 Oikopleura vanhoeffeni
TACCTAATAATTTGAGATTGAACTGTGATAAGAAATAAGTTAAATCGGACATGAACTGTAAGATCCCTATTTGAATTAAAATTCCAGATATGTGCAACTTTGACGCCATCTAGCGGAAAAACCTATCTTTGGGTGACCTTGAGACCACTAAACTATTTTTTTGGGCCAATTAAATATAATATCCAATTTTTAGACCACCATTATTTTTTTTTCATTTTTTAGATTTAAAATTTTCATTTCAAAAAAAGCAATACTTGGAAACGAAAAACTGACGCTCAATTACCAAACAAAAAGAAAGTACCAGAAAAAGTAATCTCCAACACTCAAAGGTCACTTATAACAGCAGCTGAACGAGCCGCAAAAATTGCAGAAAAATTAACTGGACAAATTACCCAGCCAAAATTCACTGCGGAAAATGTACCAGGAAATTGTCAAAATAGAAAATAATTCTAGAAAACACCATAATTATTTCGAGAAAAAAATATTATAGAAAAATTCAAAATTTATTTTTAAAGTGAGCAAATATCACTAGATAGACTAGATAGAGCAAATATCACTCAGATAGACTAAACAATTTAAATCATTGGAGTTAACCTGAGAAACTTTTTGACTTTAGTTTAAACTTTTTTAATTCTATACCGCGGTATAAAATATACCGTTTAAATATTTGTGCTAAGAGCTATCTTAGATAGCCTATCTAAGAACTCAATCGGATGAGTCGTTTTCAAAAGCCGAATTATATACAAATTTTGGCGGAAAAAGTGGCAAAAAATGGCCAAAGGGCCCGTAATTGATTTATTTTTAAATTTCAAGTAACCATAAAACGCTCTAAAAACGCTTATTTTCACACTTTTATAGACATCAGCACCTTACAGAATCGACCCCTGAGCAATTTGGCGATTATGGCTGGGTCTCAGGGGCAACCTGGATTGACGGAAAATGGGATGATTAAAAATGTTTCTTTTGGTACACAAAAAGGACCCCTTTTGGTTCAACTGTAAACTCAACAAAACTGTCAAGGTGCTGTATTAAGAATGAACTAACAGTTATATAAAAATACACAGTTACATAATAACACGATTTTGAAATCTTGGCTATTATTTGAAAAAGTTTCATAGGCAGAAAATGATCATTGAAATAAAAAAATAATTTTTCTTTTGAGTTCCTCAGATATATCGATTGCCCGAACGACCATATAATGGCTGAGTCGATAGTGAAATGTATAAAAAGTGAAATGTATAAATTTGAAATTTTGAACATGAACAGGCAAGAACAAGAGTTCTAGAGCATACAATTCCGATGTTTTCGCTGGATCAAATTATTGAGATTAAATTCTTCAAAATGATAAAAAATATTTTTTTGCGCCACCCAATTATTTTGAAAATGCAATGACAGCATGAGAAATACAGATTTTGGTACATTTATAAAATGTTTAGCAAATTTATATTTTGATTGGGCTATGCAAAAAAATATTTTTTTTATCATTTTAAATAATTCGATCTCAATAATCTAATCCAGCAAAAACACTGGGATTTTATGCTCTAGAACTCTTGTTCTTGCCAGTTCATGTTCAAAATCGCATATTTATACATTTCACTATCGACCCATAATAGCTCGGGTACATTTTAGATGTGACTCCATTTTGACTTCAAAATTGGTTGGATTTTTTAGAAGGGTATTTTATCTCCTTGACGTCGGAACTGGAAAATACTCCATTTTTTAAATTTTGGGTCATCATTAAATTTGTCAAACAACATGTTACATGTCCCTGCAGAGCCAGTTTGTCTATTTTTGTTTTTTTACCAGAAAAATACCGGTAAAAAACCGGAAATTGAAAAAAACCCGCTTTGCAGTGCCCAGCTTGAAAAGTTAAATATTGACACAAAATTGAAAAAATATCGTATGTAATAGCTCAGCTGTTATCTAGGTAAAATATTTTTTTTAAAAATCGAACCATAGCCCGGAATCGACAGCTACGATCTTTTCGAAATTTGGGTTTCAAATACAAATTTTTATTGCCTTTTGCACCACAAAGCCAGATATTTCCGATATTTTACCAGTTCTCAACCAGAAATTGCCAGTTTCTCAAAAACCATTATAATCCCAACCGTTCGGTAAACCGGTAAAATGCCAAAAATTGAAAACCGGCTCTTTGGTGCATGAGAGTATTGACAGTTGTATCAGAATTCAAATTTTCAAAATAATGCTTTGTGCTGGTTCCGAGCAAATTTGAAATTCTTAATTGCAACAATATGCTTATTATCTTGTTTTAGGATAAAGTCATTTATTATTACATATAAGTTTACAAAACCAGCGGGATTAGTCATTAAACATTTCACGTAAAGTATTTTGGTCGGTTTTTCGCTCAGAAAAATAAAAAAAGACCAAAATACAATTCCGAATATACCAAAAATTCAGTATTTCTGCACATAAATATTTTTGGTCTATATCGATGATGATGCCCGAGTTACTTAAATATCTTATTCCCTATTCTTTTAACAGGCAAATAAGATATTTAAGTTACTCGGGCATGATGATCGATATAAATTTCTTGATATTTTTCTCCGAAACAAATTTTGAATAATTTTTATCAATTGTTATTCACTCAAATACAGCCCTAGACTTATATTAAACTTTTTAAAATCTGCTCGAGCCCACTATCAACGTCTATTCTAAGAAATTTTCGGGGATCATAGGGGTAAAAATCTAGATACCGACTACTCTTATGGAAACGCACTTTTTTTTTGAAAAAAAAACAGATTCCATCAAAGAATATTAGTTTCCGTAAAATATCCAGGGTTTATATCAATAACGATGCCCGAGTTCATAAAATTTATTTTTTGTTTTTATTCTGGAGAAAACCCATTTTGGGACACGAATCGCGTGATGATTACGTAACTGTTAATAATATTGAATTAAGCCAAAATACACTCACTAACTTAGCACCTTCACAGGTTATTTCATAGGTTATGATCTGATTACGTAATCATCACGACTTTTTGTCCCTTAATAGTTCTTCACCGGAATATCACAAAACATTTTTATATGAACTCGGGCATCGTGATATATCCTGCTGTGAATACGGAACAGTAGAGTGTCCTTCGTAGGACTGACCTTTGGGACGGATTTTTTTTCAAAAGTTTGCCCCCATGACTTTTAACTTCCATTATTAATTAGAAACCATAATGATGCAACACAATTCTGGGATTTTCATGGATTAATTTATCAGGATAAGGAGCGAAAATTTCATTGAATACGATCGATTACTGCTCAGTCAGTCTGCTTTCTTAATTTGCATTTTAATCGGACATTTGTCGGGAATTATCCGTTTCTCGAACAAAAATCATCGAAATGATTATCACACCGGTTTGAAGAAAAGCCGACCATTTTAACTCGTAGCGTCGCATTAAAAAATATAATTTGTAATTAAAGTTAGATAATAAAGAAAAAACTGATTTTGGTCACTTGTGACCAAAAAGCAACGCTCACTGTAAAAAAGTGTTTTTCGAAGTTCAATCATTGATTTTAACCGAAAAATTTAAAAATTATAGAAAGCATATCTATAACGGGGTCCTCTGGTCATTTCTAGCCACTTTTTTCGACAAAATTTTTAAACAATTCGACTTTTGAAAAGGACTTATCCGATTAAGTTATTTAATAGCTCAAACTGAGCACAATTATCTAGTGAATAAGAAGGTAAATAAAAAAGTCTTCATCAGATTTTTTTTGTGATTTTTTTGAGGTTACTGAAATTTTTCAATTAGCAGTTTTTGTTGAAAATTTTTTAATACAATGGTCTGATTCGGACTATTTTTTTTTAATTATTTTTCTCTGAATATTTGCGCTTAGTTTGAATTATCTAAGTACGCATAATCGAATAAGTCGTTTTAAGAGCCGAATTTTTTAAAAATTTTGGCTGAAAAAGTGGCTAATAATGACCAGAGGACCCCGTAATTGATATGCTATATATATACTATATATATATATACTTTCGATGCTAAATATATTTCGAGAAACCCGAGTTTTCATAAGAAATTTTTCTAACTTAGTTTCCATTAGAGAGTAGTTGGTGTATCAGGTCAAAAACGGCCATAGGCGTAACCTTGAAAAGAGGCTCAAGCAGATTCTCGAATTTTGTTCGAAAGCGATAAACCGAAAAAATTCAAACTTTTTGAAGCCTGGGATTTATCGCTTCCGAAATGTAAAAAAATTTAGGTTTTAAATTGAACCCTTTCCGGCAGAACAGAGAAGGACACAAATGCTTAATCAACAATTTCTTGGAATTGGCGCTTATTCGCAAAATCAGCAAGCGAGTATAAGGAGGGTATACCATTTTTGTCGATAATTTTATTCATCGACTATTAAAAAGTCAAGGAAAACTTTTGGTGGATAAAGTTATCCAGCAAATTATGTCCAGCGTTATCAAAATAATTGTAGTAATTTTTTCTCACACATTTTTTTTATAATTTTAAAATTGCATAAAAACGCAAAAACAAATTTTTCAATTAAGAACTTTTCCAGGTAGCGTCGAGACAAAAGTGATTTGTCGAGACTTGAGGTGATTTGAAACAAAATTTGAAGCATAATAAATTGAATAATATCATGTTTTCAAATCACTTTAACTCCCGACGCCACTTGAACCTCACGCGGCACGGTGCTTTTTTTGAGGGTGAACAGGAAACTTGGGATTCCTAAGATGGATTAGAATAAAAAATAGTGGAAAAGAATCAGCTCGCGAAAAAAAAATTTGGCTCGAGCCCTTTTTTTGAAAGACTGCTAGAGCATGTGATACAGATGTGATTGAAAATTGTTCTGTGATTTTTCTCTGATTTGAAAAGTTTCATTTGCAATTTTGAAAGGTTAGAAAAAAAAAATTTTCCATTTTTTTTTATCAAAATGCTTAAGAATCTTGCAAGGAATAAGTTGGTTGCCATGGTTAGCGTCAATATGTCCCAATAAGGTCCGCCAATCAGCAACCAGGGATTTGAAAAAAGGGCTCGAGCAAAAAATTTTTTTGCGAGCTGATTCTTTTCCGCTATTTTTATTTTAATCCATCATAGGAATCCCAGTTCCCTGTTCACCCTCAAAAAAAGCACCGTGCGCGGTAAAAATAATATTTTTTTTTGTTTTGAACCATATGAAAAATTAAGGTCAGGCAAGCTAGTGCCCAGTGTACACAGTACGAAAATATGCAAAACGGGTGTTTGAGATAATTTTCGTTGAAAATTTGTAAGATTTCTTGAATAAATGAAAAAAATCAGGTATTTTAAATAGTCGATAAAATATTTTTATTTTTGATGAAACTGGTATACCTCGTATAAGGGGGGCACCGGTCAAATGGAACAAAAAACAAAAAAAATATGTCGACGATAAAGTTGACTGGAAAATGACACAAAAGTATAGGGAGTTGACAAAACCAATTGAAGGAAGTATGACCATGGGACCAGATATTATGGAACCACCTGAAAGGGATAATCCTGAAGGTACGGTTTTCAAATAATCTCCCTAAGAAGAATATTTTTTTTTAGATTACTATAAAGTGTCTTTAGTAAGGTAGTTTTTTTTAGACGCGACAGATTTGATTTTTTACCATTTTGTCATTATGAAAAATCGTAAGAAAATTAGAATTTCTTCTAGTTTCGTATGATACCCATATTGGGTCATTTCCGGTCATTTGAAAATCTCGAATTTTGGAAAAAAAATTTTGGCCTAACCTTTTTTAGTTTCCAGTTTAATGCGAAAAAACGTTTTGTGATATCTCATACGGTTCGTCTGAGGTAAAAAGTCAAATATGTCGCGTCTAAAAAAAACTACCTAAGGCGCGCCCTAAGGATTTTAAAAGTTTTTTTCGCAGGACAGTATTTTTAGGACGTGTCCTACTAAAGACACTTTACTGTAGTAAAAACGGTGTTTGAGATTAAAAAAATCGACACATACGATTTTTCTGATACTCTAACTGATATTTCACTATGACTTTTCACTAGCTATTGCACTACAGAGCCGATTTCCGGTACTTTACTCGTTTTTCACTAAAAATTATCCGTTTCTAACGTTGAAAACCGGTAAATACCGTAAATGAAAAAACTGACTATAGAACATATGTTGTTCAATAGCCAGTGAAAAGTTATAATACTTAAAATATCAGAAAAAATGTATGTGTTGATTTTCATATCTCAAACTCATTTTCGAGCATATCCGTTTATCACACTTTTATTAATATCCCGGTCCTGATTAGCAAACGTAGTGTGTTTTTGACTAGCCGGGATATTAACAAAAGTGGGATAAAGGGATGTAGTGGGGGTAGCTTACAAAGGAAGATTTCGTACAACGGCCAAAAAAATAAGGAACATTGGCCCTGATGGACAACGGCCCTCAAAAATAGGACATCGGCCTATTCATGACAAGGGCCAGAAAACATTTAATAGGAATATATTTAAAACCGCAAAAGTGCAAATTCTGGCCAATATCAACGGTCAAATGGTCGAAATGGCGAAAAACGATCCAAAACGGGTCCCGGGACTTCACGGAGTTTGCGACGATCCCGATATTCCGGACGAAGATGAAAATCCAAATGTCAAATTAAAACCTACGCATCAATTTTATTACAGTCAAAACTGGAACGATTGTGTCGACGGAGTTAAAAAAGCATCGCTCACTGGAAAAAGACCCTGGGAAAGGGGATATAATACGCCAATAGAAACAAAGAAAGATTATATACAAAAGTGCAAGATTAAAGCTGCCAGAGAAAAAGCGCTCAAATTATTAGAAGGTAAGTTTTTTTTTGAAACACATTACTACCATATTTTACCCGATTCGTACGAAAATTTAGCTTGCATTTTTTGGCTCTCTACAAAACGATGCGTTTGCAGAGATGGACCCAAATTTTTTTTCTCAAAATCAGCCGAAAAGTTCAATGTTTATGTTTGTTCATTCTTATATCACGATTGTCTACAAATTAACTGCTTGAACTATATTTTTGATGAATTCCTGGAAGAAAAAAAAAGTCTCCATTTTTTTCTCAAATATTATACTGAAAATACCTATATAATCGATCTCCGGTTACCGGTGAACCGGTAGTCCGATAATAAATAAAAAAATCTCCAATGAGCAGTTGGCAGTTGAATGCAAAAAAACATTTATAAACAGTGGGTGAGACCAATGGGCAACACTTTTATGCAGATTTGATTTTTTCAGACCTATGAGACCAATGGGCAACACCCTGAAATTTTTACCCATAATTTGCCCATAATTTTGATAAATTTAAAATAAATTAATATATATTTGTGAAATTTCACAATATAATTGTTAAATTTTATAATCTAGAACAAACTATCGAAAAAATTGTGTTTAAGGGGGTGGTCTTCGCATTTTAAGGGGTTTTCGATAGCCAATTGTCGCACAAGTACAAATCGTTGGACCAACTTTTACCTNATTAAGACATAATTCCGGTGAAAAAAGAGGCGAAAGTTAGGATCGATCCCGTCATCGGATTTATCACTCAAGAAGTAGAAGGACGAATTGCAAAATCTGCCATGGTTGCTCCGCCGACTAAATCTATAAATGAAAAGGCGGGATATCATTCACAATCAATTATCAATAGAACAGATGTTCTAACTTGGACAAGCAAAAAAGGACACACAAATCAAGTCGATTCAAAAAGTGGCTCACAGACAGATTCTAAGTAAGTTCTTAAAGGTGAAATTTCGTTTTTTTCGATTTTTTTTCGAAATTTTCGATTTTGACTCAAAAATCGTATGAATTTAAACTAAATAAATTTTCAACAGTGGACAGGACTGTATTTTGAAGCTCCTAATTAATAAAAAATAATAATTTTATCAAGGGTTGATGATCGTTATATTTCAAATAAAATGTTTTTTCAGTGTTGCTATCGCTGGAAATAGATTAAAAGGTGGAAACGTTGGAAAACGATCAGCTCCTTTATCGTGGAATTTCGTAAAACAAGGGAGTGGTGCTAAAAATCCAAGTATCGGACCTCAAGATCCGTCTTTACCTGCAGCAGAAATAGATTTGAAAAAAGCCAGATATGTTCCCGATGACATTGACACGTAAGTTTCATTTTTTTGTTAATTTTTAAAAATTATTTTGTTTTTTTTAGCGAAGCAGCAAAAGTGCTTGTGTCAACTATAACTGCCCAAAAATGTGATATTTGCAGGTAAAAATTATCATTTATTTAAACCGGATATCAAACTAGAGCTTCTTTTTTTGATGAAAGTATTTTTCGCGATTAAATTCAATTCTGAGGAAAAGTTGTATTATGTCCAAAAATATTTACATTATGCAGTTTTCTCGGAACTGAGTCTTCAAAATTGAACCAGTCAAATATTTTGATAGAAGGTATTAATTTTGAATTATGAGTCATCTGCAGCAAAAAAAGAGGAAAAATAGATTCACCTGCCACCAATCAGAGCTCGCCAATTGTTTATTTATCAAAAAATTTCAATATAATTGAATTGAATAATCGAATAACGCGCCAAATGAGATAAAATAATTTATAATACTCGTTTATATCGAAAATCCTGCCATGCGTCGAATTTTATCACTACTAAGTACTTAAATTACGTTGCGCTGCAGAGCCGAAATTTCCGATTTTTTATTGGACATTTGCCATAAATTATCGGTTTTTCGCCAGAAAAAAACATCAAAAATTATCGGTTATAAATTGGAAATCGAAAAAACCGGTTCTGCAGTGACACTAAGGTAGTTTTTTTTTAGACGCGACAGATTTGAGTTTTCACCACAGACGAACCGTATGAGATATCACAAAACGGTTTTTTGCATTAAACTGGAAACTGAAAAAGCTCAGGCCAAAAATTTGTTTTTTAATTTTCGAAATTTTTTTTCAAAATTTTTGAAAATTCGAGATTTTCAAATGACCCAATGTGGGTATCATACGAAACTAGAAGAAATTCTAAGACTAATGGCTGAAAAATAAAATTCCAAAAATTAAGTTTTCTTACGATTTTTCATAATGACAAAATGGTAAAAAATCAAATCTGTCGCGTCTAAAAAAAAAACTACCTAAGCCTAAATAGTTATATTATGGCCCAAAATTCTAGAAAGAGCGTACACTGACTAACCATTTATGGAAACCCACTTTCGCGAAAAAAAATGGTTTCCATAAATCGTAATGGGTTTCCATTTAATGTTAAAGGGTTTCCATTACAGGGTAATTTTAGGCAAAATTTGAAACGTTGTTTTCAGCCAAAAATTTGGTATTTTTTAGAAAAAATTTTGAGATGTTTTCAAAATACATGTGTAGGAAACAATTATATATCCCTTATTGAATATCCCTTAATTGAATATCCCTTATTCACACTTTTGTTAATATCCCGGCCTTACTACTTAAAAACACACTACGTTTCCTAATCAGGCCCGGGATATTAACAAAAGTGTGAATAGGGGATATGCAGTCGAAACCAACAATTTTTTTTTGGAATATTTTTGAGCAAATTAAGCATCAATAACAGAGTTCTTTTCCCAAAAATGGTTTCCATAAATGATAATTCCTTTTTTCAAAAATCGTAATGGGTTTCCATTACAGGGGTTTCCATAAATTGTTAGTCAGTGTATGTACCAGGACCAAACTATTTTTTTGATGAGAGCCAACGAAAAAAAAATAAAACCTAGGGTGTAAGTTTCCGAAAATGTTAAAAAAAAATAACCAAATTATTTAACCAATTATTTAATCAATTATTTAACTAATTGTTTTAGCAAATCTTTCATGAACAACGTCGCTTCCCGAACGTCTCATTACCAATCAGTAAACCATCTCAAAAAACTGAATAATTGGCTTAGACAAAAAGGGTACCCTCTAGTATCGCTAGTAAAGAAATAAGTATGTAACCAGCTGGTTAACCAAATAGATGCCGAAGATAACTGCTAAGAACTCGTGGATTCAAGCGAATTGGGAATATTTTTATGTTTACATCATCAGAACTGTAAATTATAATTTTCATTAATCTGTTTAGAATAAAATTGTTTTTCAAGGGTTAAAACAAAATTTTATTTTTCCTTCTTCAGCATCACAAAAATGGAGAGATAGTTTTCAGGTTAAAAAAGGTTTTTATATTTTAGAGTACAGGAACGTTTCAAATATGTGTCTTGTACCAGTGTGCACTTTTGCGCGCCTCCGTACCTATAACTTAACTAAGACCAACCAATCACAGGCGCGGGTGCAAAAGCGTGCTGTGGGAAACACATTTAGTCGACGATATGTGTTTTTTTACTTGCGAAATGAAAATTGTCATTTACCATTTTTAGTTGGCCGTGATTACCTAAAAGACAATATTCATTTCGCAAGTAAAAAAACACATCCTGTAGGTCTTCATATTTTTCAGGAAATAATGGTTTTTAAAAAAATATGTAGGCAAATAGTTAGGACAGATTGTTTAATCCTTTTAAGGGAGTGGGTGTCGCTGATTTGAGCCTCTTCCAAGGTCAATTTTTTTTTTTTTTTTTTTATTCCCGCCAAACTAGCAAAGGTGATATTTCCAAAAACATTGAGACAGTAATCTGATACAACCCTACCTCGCCGATACTACGCTTTTTCAAATGCTTCTTCAAAAGACACGCAGTTGCGTACGCTACGCCCTTCAATTTTTCACGCATTTCCATTATTTTTTGTGTCAGTGCTCCAAAGAAGCCTCACCCATAATGCATTATTTGTTCTTTACTCGAATTTGCTTGTGCGGCCAAAACGATAACAAAATTATGGCTTTATATGAATTTAGAATTGAAAGTGCGCTAATCTTTTTTCTTTTGACGCTACCGAGTTAACAATGCACCCAAATCTTAAAAGTGGTTTGAATTTTTACGTGGTGACAAATTGTTTTGAAGGCATTTTAAGGTTCTAAATTTGTGTCAAAAATTTAGGCTCAAAATGGAATAAGTTGACAGGCCCCCAAAGAGACCAAATCAAAATTCAAAAAATAGACTCTAAATGGATGTAACAAGGCTTGTGCTTTCAGATGCAGATGAGTCGAACATAATCCCCAACTGGTGAAGGAGATATGCGTTTGCCTGAAGCCTCCCAAACTCGATCATTTTCAAGATTTTAATTTTTAGTTTTTTGGCGTTTTGTCTGCCGAAAGATAATTTTAAAACAAAAGCAATTTGCATTAGTTAGGCTTCTCCGGATCCGGAGCCTCAACAAAATGATGAAAATTTGAAGGAGTGGTACGAAGTCTGCGTGTCTTTTTAGGAGCGTTTTAAATAAGTCGGTAGGTGTCCCCGGGCCCGGTAGGTGGGATTTGTCATCAGATAGCTGTTAAGTTCAAAATTACCGCGAAAGTTGGTTCGAGGCTCAAATCAGCAACACCCACTCCCTTAAGGACAATTTGAGAAAATTTTGCGATGGACAATTTGGAAAAATCTCACTTGTCGTTATAGACAAAAACCACAGTACCCAGCAAAAACATTATACAAAATCACTACATACATACACCTCATCTCGGCCAAAATCGTATGGATAACAATACACCACGTACACAAATGTCCTGACACCTATGATTTGACATTTTTGTCAGGACGTTGGAGTATGTTAGATACTGTATCTCGTACGTTAAATGTATAATACGTAATTTACGTTTGCTCATCAAAGCCGAGAAAGTAACAAAAGTGTGATAAAAGGATATCCCTTTATCACTTTTTGGTTAGAATGCGTAGCCACAACCTTAAAATCACACGTTAAAAGGAGTAGTGGCTACGCATTCTAACCAAAAGGTGATAAAGGGATATACAACTGTTGATTACATTTTCTTGATGTTATAAAATGATCTAAAAAACTGTTGGGACAATTGATCACATGTTTCATTTATGAAAACACAATTTATTTCAGGATGTGTAAATTTTATTATTTGTTATACAGTATAACTTATACTGTTCTAGAAATATATTAATGTTACAATCAGCATTGAGAATATTTAGGAATTAATCGAATCGTACAAATCCCAGGGCCTACATTTCCAATCGAATTCAAACCATTTGGATCCAAATTAAAAGAACCGCCGCCACCACCACCATCACTAAAACCGCCGTTTCCTCCTGTGTATCCTCCACCACCACCAATTCTTCCACCACCGAAACCACCGTTATCTTGTGGATATCCTTCTTTCAGTGTTCCACCCCTTAGACCATCTTTGAAGCACTTTGGGACATCGCCAACAATCCCCTTATTCAAATGATCTAAAGAAGGACTCACATTAAATCCAGCTCCTCCAGAATAACTGTTTCCCCTAGTACATTCAGCACTGCTCCCGATGTTTTTGTTGATATTTTTGTAAAAAGAAGAATTTCCTCCAAATTGATCAGTTCTTCCATTTGCCATGATAATATCTTCTTGTTTTATTTCATCGGTTGTACCGGCAGCACCACCGGCAACAATGACCGGTTTAAAAACATTATTGACTCTTCTCGCAATAAATGTTCCCCCATTACCAGCCAAAAAATAAAGTCCTTGTTGACCTACGCCGATATGAATTTTTTCCCCTTTTTTTAGTTCAATTTTTCCTTTAATGATCGCGCCCACAGCTTTGTCGTTTCCAGAACCGGCTCCTTTGGCGCATATTTGATATACTCCAGTCGCCGGGATTGTAAATATTTGGATTCCGCGAGTTTCCATAAAAATATCATTTGGTCCAAAATCGTTTCCATACTTTTCGAGGCATTGTTCTAATGTAGGGCCATCTGCTCCTGTGCAGTCAATAGATGTAAATGTAAATTCTGTGGGTTCTTTTTCCAAATAATCCAAAATTTTTTGTTTGGACCGTTCTTACTGTGACGGGGATAGAGGACCGAAGAAAATATCGAAGGTGTAGCAATAAACAACAATATTTGTCAAAAGTTAACTTTTTTGTGAAAAATTATTTCCGTCAAAAAATCTAAAGCTTTTATTTAAGGGGGTACTGTCCGCAAAAAAAGTTGGTCTTGGTCTTAGAGTTTTTTACTTAGGTAGTTTTTTTATATGTGCGACAGATTTCACTTTTCACCACAGACGAACCGTATAAGATATCACAAAACGG
>SCLH01063123.1:8353-41289 GCA_004367855.1 Oikopleura vanhoeffeni
AGATGCCCTGACGAGTTGTACTACGTATTTGGAAAAAAAATTAATTATTTCTGAAGCCAGGTTTCTCAGAAACTTCACTTGCAAATGTGTAAAAAAGAGCCCAATTATCGTCGCCCACATCCTTCAACAAATAACTGAGAGAAAAGTTCCCAAAATGCAAAAATAAATTAAAAAGTAATTTGCATTTTTCATGCATGATATTGTTGCATACATCCAAAATGAAAGGCTTTGATAGTAATTGTCATTTATGAAACTTTATGAAAAGCTAATGAAAAACTCTTAAACATATTTCATTATAAAAAATTTGCCACATTTAATTTTCGAGAGAATTCGAAGGCAGTAGTACCGCAGTAATCTTTGACGGTAAAAACAGGTCAAAATTCAAATGGCTGCAAAGAACCATTCAGGTCCTGAATTTCAAGCGGCTCAGAGTTTTAGAAAAGATGTTTTTTTATCTGTTTTGGCATCCATCAATGCATCATAATTTTCATAATTCAGCGCCCTTTAATTATAATTTACAAAAAAATCTCGTGTTGAAATGCTTAAAAAATTTGCGATATTTTATCTCAACCCACGTTAGTTTTAAAAATTCTCAGAACGAGGTTCAATTTTAAAACTTTATGTTACAGAATAGTTATCAAACGTTTCAATTTATTTATTTTTATCAAAGGTTTATTGTACTGTACATTTTGTACATCCTGAATAAAGTGCCAAGATGTGAAACTCACTACTTCTATGTGCTACGGTACTCATCTTATCCCATTTGAGGCTGAAGACGAACTTGAGCTGATGAAACGAAAAGCAAATGTTACAGCTACATTCACTAGTCAATTCGAACCTTTAATGGTATCAAATAGTGCATTACAAACTTATAATTATGTGCCATCAAGTGTTTTTACGGTGAACAGGAAAGTTATTATGTGAAACCAAGGCATATTCTTTTCCCAACCTAAGTCCATGTTAAAAATGTCTGGAATTCTATAGCGCGTGTTCGAATCTCACTAATGTTGTCTTAAGACAGACTAAAGTGATTGTCTTGTATGATTATGTATGATTGTCTTGTATGATTATGTACAAGGGTGCTTGATATTGGGACCGCCAAAGTTGATCAGTGTGTAATCACTCCAGCAATCACTGAGACAATCACTGAAACAACATTAGTGGGATTCAAACACGTGCTATAGAGATCCATTCATTTGTAAGATGAACTTAGGCTGAGATAATTATATGGATAAAGGGCTCTTAACTTGCAGATCGTGACTATTTGAAAAATACGGCATTCGAGCATTTGATTGGTTGATTCCTTCGAAATCTTACTAATGAAATTGGCTTATTCTGCAATCTAGGGTGTTGATTGGTTGGTAGTATCTCGCGATGTTTCTATCATTCAAATAGTCACGATCTGTCAACTAAGGGCCCTTAATCTACAGTATGCCACATTTTTGCTACCATTTTACCATTTTTGATAAATCCGATCGACACCGTGATAGGGCCTATAGTTGGAGAACAGCAAAACTACCAATAATTGTTTTTTCACCGATTTTAGGGGACACTACATCGTTGACAATTTACAACGGCGTCATTGCTCAACATATGAAAATTTGCATTTTTTTGTGGCTTTTCATTCGCGTTTTGTATGAAATAGGTTATTCACCTTCAGAAACTGCCTTCGAAAACATAAAAAACTTCAAAAAGCATCACGCCAAATTTTCCAGCACCCGAAGTTATGACTGAAACCGCCACAATTGGCACTGAAGGAGATAATTTTTGGGCAGACTGGGAATACCAAAAAACCATCACCGAAAATATTTACACCGTATGTGCCGATATCTCTTCTAATTTTATTCAAGTGTACACCGAAGATGTGCGCAATAATGATGCTTGGTTGACGGTTAATATTCCTTCAGATTTTGAGGATAATTTTGACGACATTAATTCAGCCAGGGATTTAATAATTGATAATAATTTTAAATGGGAGAAACATAGAAATTTTCTGAAAAGTAAATGTCGTTATTTAATCATTTAAGTCGTACAAAGCCTCGCAAATGGCATAATTCACTGCCCTCCATATACCGGTTGTTACTCGCAGCGTCGCCTTAAAAAATTGCTAGCGACCACTTTGCAACGCTACGAGTTATCGTTATTTTGAGCAACTTTCTAGACTTAGTTCATTACAAGTAAAGTTGACTCATGCAAATTGTTGACTCATGATGCAATCCTACAGTGTTATTTAAATTTTTGAGTGACCTTTAAGAGCCCAGAAAATTGGGCACTTAAAGCGCGCGATTAAAGTGCTCAAAAATTGGGCACTTAAAGCGCGCGCTTTGAGTGCCCAAAATCTAAAACGTGCAATGTTTTCCTTAGAGTATGAAAACAGTTCAAACTGTAAGGGAGGTCCAACTGTACCGGGATTTTACGATGCATGACATTTAAATTATATGAAATCTCTTAATCGAATTTCAAAAAGAATTTTCAAAAATTAATAGGCCCCTGAATTCTCAATAAACGCCGATCGTATATGCGGTCTAGGAGAAGATAAAGTTTGAAAAAACAATAGTTTTTGTAGAATAAGGTCAGCACCTGGTGGTGTGATTCACTCATTTGGTACTAATTTTGAAGAATTTGTAGTACAAACAAGTCGCAAAAATTTAAAGCATCAGATTACGTTAAGGGGGTCGGTGCATTTTGGCAGATACGGATATGGGCTCTTGATGAAAAACTTTTCCAAAGTAATTTTTTATACTCCAGGCAACTTTTGTAATTAAAGAATTTTCGAGTTATTGCTTTTACGAAAATTTTGAGCTCGAATAAACTTCAAATTCAGAATTAAGAGAAATGTTTGAAAAAAGTGCGCGCATTATAAACAAATGCCTATTTCCCATCAAATTTTTTTTAACAGTATCTGTTTCAAATCAACGAAAAAAAACCTTTTCAAAATTGGGCCACTTTAACTTTTCGGCGTATGTTGACCAAATATGTTTATCAGATATTGAAAAATCCATACCACATTTTGGGATTTTCGGTCGAAACTATGTGCGCAAAATTTGAAAAATTGTCGCGTCATTTCTTGTTCAATAAACTTTCAAACTAATTTTTCGGGAATCCTTAGCTGAAAATATAAAGAATGCCTACTTTCACTATATTCAAACATGCCTACGTTTTGTTTCTTCGCTCTTTTTATACTCTGAATCATACTTTTTTGAATGAAAATACGGTTTGCGCGAAATATGCTTAAGCCCTCTTTAATCAAAAATTAAAAAAAAATATTTCACCGATACTTTTCTAATTGGTAAGCCGACCCATCCACCACGTGAAATTGAATAAATTTAACTCATGAAAGTAAATATTTCTCTCGATGTGCTAAAATTTCGTTTTTTACGTCTTTTTTAGGAAAAAAAAATTTGAATTTTTGATTTTGACGTAGAAATCATATAAAATCAATGAAAGTAAAGTTAATATAAATTTTCGGATAGTGAAGTCAAGACCATTTTTTGAAGCTTCTAATTAATAAAACAGAAAAACAAATTTAATTTAAGTAGACACCTTTGACTAGCAAACGCGCGCCTTTTTCAAAAGAGATTTATAAGTACAAATAATCGATCTGAAAAAAAAATACAGATGATACAAGGGAGCTCAAAAAGTGCGCAACTTACGTTTGGAAATATTTTTATTCGACAATAGGAGGTGGCAAAAAAGGGTCCCATGAAGACAAAAAAAAGTGAAAAAGTGCAAATCTGCCAAAATGCAACCGACCCCCCTTAAAGCAACAGATAGAGAACCCCCTTTCAACCCCCGAAGCATACAAAAAAGGAGACTATTTTTGACGTGTTTACAGAAACTCTTATGAGATCAACCTAATTTTCTATAATGATCAAGTGAAAAGTTAAATTTTCGAAAAATGTTTTTGTATATTCTAGAATTTAGGTTTAAGTTCCCTTGAAAAAACGTTTGAAAAGCAAGGTTAATTAAAGCACGTGATACCTACTCATGAAGGACTCTCAGGAAAATGTGTAGGTGTCTGAATAATGCGCACGTGCTGCTGTTCTCGGCTTAATACGTTGTCCGATTGACTATATCTGTTAGGAATAAAAAAATAGTAATAATAAGTTAAAATTCAGAAAAATCAACGTTTTTTAGGGAAGAAAGGTAGTTATCTCGATTAAATGAATTTATTTGATTATTAGTCAATATCAGGCAATAGTGGATAAAAGTACCACTCCTGGCAAGATTGTTAACAGAAATTTATACTATTTCAAAATATATGTATCTTTATCCAGTACTTAGACCTCCAAACATACAGATTACCTTTGAAGTTTGCCACAAAACTGGCTTATTTCAAATTAGGCATTCCAAAATTTGGATCAAAAGTCTTTCTGCGGAATGAAAAATAACACCGGTGTGAGCACAGAAAAAAAAGTTCGCCAAGCGCACGAACCTATATAAGGTGAACTGTTCAACGCGCGGGTTACGAAAGCCCAAGGTAGTTAGAATGTTTGCATTTCAGAAAAATCGCCTTCTCAACCAAGTCGTCATACAATTTGGAACCCCAGTATCCGTGAAAAAATTGGAAATACAATTTTGAGATTCACACTGTTGAATGTTCAAATGAAGTAAGAAGGACAAGTTTCTGCGATCAGTTTTTAGTCCATCATTTTTGGCTGACTTTAAAGTGACTTGAGCCTTTCAAAGGCTATCGGAGGCCTCGGAGGGTTAACCAAATTTTGGAAATCAACAAAATTCGTACAGGTCTCGAAAAGTCTTGAACCTGATTGCTGACCTTTAAGACCTCCAATCAAAATCGTTGAACTTAAATATAAACTACGGTGCACAAATTTGTGGAAGCGCGCTTTTGGGAGTGGAAATTCAAAATATCTTATTTTCGATTATTAGTATGGATGAAGATAAGGTGTTTGAAAAAAATATAATAATTCTTAAAACTCATGCTCAGAGTGGTACTCTTATACCATACTTGCCTTAAATTGCAATAATAATCAAATGAAATTATTAAATCGAGAAAACAACAATTTCTTTCTAAAAACGTGATTTTTCATGGAATATTTTGAACTAGTTTATTAATATATTTTTCGGATTATATATTAATGTGTCATCCATATATAATGTGTTCCATCAGTGACATATTCAAAATTAGATCCTTTTATAAAGTGTTTTTTCTTGAGAAACTGTCAAATATGAATATCATGCGTACTCCAGCTTGTGAACAGGTAAATATTGTTGAAAAATCCATGCGGAAAACGTTTCTCAAATTTTGCTTACCGTTGTAAATTTATACGTTTTTACAGCAATGTAGAACGTTTCCATTGAATCAATTAACGTCTTTTGTTTTTCTGAAACAATTATTGCCAAATTTCTTTCATTTAAGAGAAGGTGGGTAACTAAATTTTAGCGGAGGCTCCGCGCCGGAACCGTATGATGAGCTAAATTTAGTTGCCAATTTATGATAAAAAGCCAGTTTTTTTGGCAAACTTGTGAGCAAGTCAATTGTTGCGATTGCGCAATGTGATTCCAAAAAGTATAAATCGCGGACATATAATTTTGGAATACAGTTTTTTGACACAATGCGTCGATCAGACCTACTATGTATCAATGGCAAATATATATTCAAATGCCTGAGATTTACAAATAAGCAAACGATAAAAGTTAAATTTTTAGATGCACCGCCCACTACTATACCGGTGCAAACCAACCACCACACCAGGTAAAATGCCCACGCGTTGTAATTTTTAAACAAAATCTTTGTTTCTGCGTCATAATATTAACACTGTTTAACACCCTTGTAAACACCTTTTTGATGATTTGAGAGATGTAGGTTGGGGGAGCCAATCCTAACACGTCTTAGACCCGCTTCTGCCACTCATAGAGAGCCGCTTTCTCTTCTTTTCAGCCTACAATCGCAAATCATCAAAAAGGTGTTAAAGGGATACATGGCTGAAAGGCGAATATCGCCGAAGAAGATTTATTCTAATATTGCAAAAATAAAAAAGAGAATTTAGCGAACATTTTTGATGAGCCAATTGTGTTAACCATGGTCGTTTTCGTCTTAATTGCAATTTTAAAAACTGTTCAACTAAACATCACATTTCATGATCTAATAAATTTTTCCGATGTTCTTCTTTCATTTTTTCTAATGCTTTGTAACTAAATAAACGTAAACTGAATTTATTTAATTATCAACGATGTATTTACGAATTTATTCTTTATTTTGTCACCAGGAACTATTAAAAATATGTGGTAGATATTTGACTGAACATGCGTGCCACCAACAAAATGTGTTGTTACAACCAGCCTAGTGATGCGAACGAAATTTTTGTACTTGGGACTACCGACGTTTATAATATAGATATTTAGTGTATGTTGTGTAAAAAGAAACAGCTATCTGGCAAATTCCTACTTGAAAATAAGTGGTTACTTATTTCGTCTATATGGTTCTTGTTTGGTCAAAAGAGCTCAAATACCAGTAGTCCGATGAATGTTTTACATGTGTCAATAGTGTAGTTAAGTTCATCACGGGAAAATAAAATCCCGGAATCATTATATTTACTATATGTAGTTAAAACAGAGTATATGTTGGGGTGGAAACCGAAATTTTTTGGGTTGGTTTTTGAGAAAATAAGGAATTAAACATAAGCGTTCAAACAACGTCCACTTTGGATTAATTATTTGCATCTCGAATCGAGATTCTCGATCCATTCAAACTTTTGTGGCTCATGCTAGACTGAATTAAAAAAAGACACTTTACAGGCCGTTGAACACTCAGGCCTTCAAAGTAGGAGCATCCAGATTTTGACGCATTATTTTGTCAAATCGCTCTTACATTGATCAACAAGAAGATGCACGTAGTCGTTACGGGGAGAGTTGTAGCAGATACATATGTATTGTATAGTTTGTATTGTATACTTTGAAATGTAATCAAAGTTTGAGTGTGGACGTCCCAAAGTGGAACAAGTTAACGGACGGTCATTTTCCGTTCCTTCCCGTCTTTTTTACTTGTCGTTCTGCCTACAACCCACTTAAAATGGTTCGTTGCATTTCCTCGCTTTGGAAAGCGCAGTACCGAAGTGGTGTTTTGGCGAATGTGGAGTTGATCCATAAGGTCAATTATTGGGAAAAATTGTGGATATTTGGCCGAAGTCATGTCTTGAAATGAACGGAAAGAATCCCAACAGAAGTAAAGTCACTTTACTTATATAAATCCTTTCGTCACAGTCAGCTTGTTCTTCTTGTCGCACCTAACTCAAAACACACGACGTTTGGCTAATCAGCGGGACCAGAAAGTAAGAAAAGTGTGATAAAAGGAATGGAAAAAAGACAATAATTGCCGTAACACTCACAAGTTAGATTGGTCGGTTCTATGATTGGAAGGAATGAATAAGTGACCATGAGTAAACTGCCAGCTTCTGTACTCGTAATAATTTTTCATACAATACGCCGTGATTTGCTGATTTATTAATAATCTTATCGTTAATAATTTTTATTGGATAATTTTTATTTCAAAGTATTAGTGATAATGTAATTTAATCAGATCTTATAATAATGCTTATCTAAATAATACTTTCGTAATTAAAATCTTCTAACAATCATCCAGTCATAATCTACGTAATATCTAATGAAATTAGTAAGTTAATAATTCGTCATAAGTTTCGATATACGTGTGTATCAATAATCTTTTAAATAATTTTTATTTGGTTAATATCAAGATGATGGGGTGGCTAGATTGATGGGCGTCGCAACGGGGTGACCGTGATGAATAATGAGGCCTGATCTTACTTAACCCAATCTTAATTTATGTGTTTTTTTTAATATTAGGTGCCAAACCAACTTGCAAAGACGGCGCCGCGCAACGAGCATAAGTTTGTCCCATAGTTTAGTTAGCAATGTTTCTTTGATACCAGCTTGTTCATTAACGAAATTGACGATATATCATATTCCATAATATAGCAGCTCGTCTGGCTAGAATGGAACTTCAGGGTATTTGAAATTAAGACTCTTCAAGGCGTACCAATCGGGTCAGAAAATAACCGCAAGTCAGGCAAATCGCATTTACAAGACCCAAAATGACAAAAATCTCCAATTGAAATTCCCTCATCTTAATACGAGTTACAAATGGTCCAAAAATTTGGGAAAATACTTTTGGATCATAATGAGGTCCCCTGTACCAATAACTGATTGATTTAGTTAAGTTGAAGGACGGCCAACTTGGAAAGTGTCAAAAATTACTAGGCAAATAAAAAGTGCGAAAAAATATCTTAGGTGATCACGCGCATGGTTTCTTTTCACACAACTTTCGTCACAACAGCCATCAATCCACAAATCCCAAAATGTGTTTTTCGAATTTAACAACATATTAGTTGATTGCACTCGGGGAATGTACGTAGATAGTCATGATTTTTTGTGGCGCAGTAATTGTGGGAAAATAAAACCTAACTTGGTCGAAATAACGGTTAACGGGACGACTCTTGTATGGTAGGCTTTCACGGTAGTGGTTGATGTCTATAGGAAGTAATTTTACATTGAAAAGTACAAAGATTCGAAATTTCCGTTATTGTCTTACATATTACTGGATAATATTCTTTAGACATTATTAAATTTGCGAACCAGAGTAATTTCATCCCCAGTCGGTTACCTGCCAATGTCGGTTTAATGAAAGAATCTTGACTCAAATCTTAAACTGTCAAAACGGTAAATGGCGCGAAGGTTTTTGTGGTCAGGTTTTCTAGGTTTTGGTTCTCAAATAAAAAAATCATCATTTGATAGGAAGTGTTCTAGAAAATGCTTAAATAAGAAGTAACAAAATCTGGGCTAGAAATATTTGTTTTTTGTCTCATGTATCATACATTTTTAAAAATGCCCCAGAAAAAACCCCAGAAAAATTTAAAATTATCAACGGCAATAATTTATAAACGAGGGAAAGTTACATGTACAGACACCTTATCTTGAGAACATTAGTTGAAAGAACAGCATGCCGCGGCACATGACTTTTTGGCCTGAAGACACATGACTTCAATTTGTCTCGCCTCGCAAATACAGCACGCTCATCAGGGTTTTCAGAGTAGTTTTTTTGTTTGAAAGATGCATTGATGGATGACTTGAACAGAAAAACAAATAAAAAATATAATTAAAACATAGATATGAGAGTTGTATTCCATTTATATACATTAGGCATAAAGGCCAAGTAATAATATAAGCGTCATAATTTTTAGAAAAATTATCACATCTCAGCAGTGAGATTCTCATGAAGATTTTAAGCTATAGTAAGAATGGGAATATACGGTGACAGGTTAGGATCCTTTACAGGGATGGACAGCATAGATAATAGGGGTTGAATTTGGGTTTTATTCGCAGCTGGAGCGAGGCGCGTTCGATACAACCAAGGAACAGGATGAAAAAACAACGAAAGAGTCAACACGGAAAGAAAGTAAAGAACACAAAATTTGAGCTGAAACAGAAAAGTTGATTTTTTAAGAAAATTATTTTATTTCTAAATCTCAGTATTGGTACAAAGTTAAGTTGAACTGTACAGTACAACCCTAAGCTTGAAAAACACTAATTCTTCGTGGGTTTATCATAGACATCCGCCCATCGCGGGGGACTTTCAACGGGACAAATGAATTAGTCATGTTCCCCCCACCAATGATGCCAGATTAAGATTGGAATGTACTGAATGGAAAGGTCCGGAATGATAAATAACATCTGTGTCTGCTTAATAGTGATATTAGTTATGCCATTAGTAATAAACGATTCGTTGTTATTCAATAAATGAATATTATGGACAAATTACGACAAAATATTACACTGGAAAGATAAAACAAACAAGAATTACATCAAAAAACAAGAAATTCAATAAAATTACCTGAAATAATCACTCGCGAACTATTTCAAAATTACGTTTTTGTATGTAAGCGTTTGTACTCTTTTGGAAGTAAGCTTGCTATTGAAATATTGATGTTTTGTAATTCGTGTCGTGAAATGATTTCTCAAAATTTGCCTTGTCAAAATTGTTTAACTGTTCATTAAACAATAATACTTGAATATCATAAACGAAAAATGCAATGATTTTTTATTGATAATAACTTCAAATGAAAAAAATAAATCAAGATATTTTGTCCAAGCGAAGGAAAAATTTTCAAAAATAAGTGGGCCGCGTAACACTGTGTATATAACACAGATAATACCTCAAAATTATTCATGTCTTTTCAAAATTTCTTTCAATATGTAAAAAATATATATGATTTATTGCAGATACACGGTAAGATTATTACATTAAAAAAGAAGGAACAAATATGACAGAACATAATAAACATACAATTGTGAATAATAAGACAAATAAATCTATATCCTCCAATAAACCGTGACTAGAACAAATATCATCAAGGTAAGAGTGCGTTTGTAGCATAGTCCAATCACAGCGCCCGCCAAATCGTACGCACTTCATTCTCGGCTGTAGTACTACACCCTCGCTCTCTTTTCTTCGTGCATTTTGACTATGCTACATACGCAACTCATACCTAGAATGATTGTGGTCTGAGTTACGGTCCATTGAAGGATATACTTGTCATAAATATGAATACAAACTAAATAATTTCAGATTAAATAGAAAGATACTGTAGATAATATGTATAGAAAATCTAACTAACAAAATGACATAAACAGATGAAACATGACAAATAAATAATTGCAGGAAATAACAATAAAAGTATCAATTAAAGATAAGTCCATACCGATAATTATAAACTGCATAAAATTAATAGACATGACTCGCAAGAATTTCCAAAAAAAATTAGAATACTTTCTACATTTTAATGAAACCACGTAATAATGCTCAGCACATAACCATATAAAGTACATGAGAGGAAAAAGACACTGATACAAAATCACTAAAAAATAATGCAATCAGTTAAAGCAATTATATCCCTGTTGACACTAATGGAATCTAGGCCCGCAAATAGCGCTGCGAAAGGCGGCCGATTACGTTTAGCTGCCGAAATTAAGATTAAAGTTAACAGGCGCTTTAGTTTTCGAACGGAACNTAAATTTTCGATGGTGATCAAGACCATTTTTTGAAGCTTCTAATTAATAAACAAGAAAAACAAATTTTAATTTAATTTAGACACCTTTGATAGCAAACGCGCGTTTTTCAAAAGATGATTTATAAAGTAAAAATAATCGATCTGAAAAAAAAACAGATTATACAAAGTGAGCTCAAAAGTGGCAACTTACGTTTGAAATACTTTTTATTCGAAAATTATGAGGTGGCAAAAAGTTTCCCATGAAGACAAAAAAAATTGAAAAAGTGCAAATCTGCCAAAATGCACCGACCCCCTTAAAGCAACAGATAGAGAACCCCCTTAACCCTCCGAAGCATATAAAAAAGGAGACTATTTTTTGAGCGTTGTTTACAGAAAACTCTTATGAGATCAACCTTTAATTTTCCATTATGATCAAGTTGAAAAGTTAAATTTTCGAAAAAATTTTTTTATATTCTAGAAATTTTATGTTTAATTCTTGAAAAAACGTTTGAAAAGCAAGGTTAATTAAAGCACGTGATACTACCTCATGGTAGGCTCCAGGAAATGTAGGTTTGTCTGAATAACTGCGCAGTGCTCTGTTCTACTAATTACTTTTGTCCGATTGACTATATCTGTTAGGAATAAAAAAATATTAATAAATAAGTTCAAAATATTCATGAAAAAATCACGTTTTTTAGGAAGAAATTGTTAGTTATCTCGATTAAATGAATTTATTTGATTATTATTACAATATTAAGGCAAATATGGTATAAAAGTACCACTCTGGCATGATTTTAAGAAATTATATATTTTTTCAAAATATATTATTTTATCCATACTTATATCAAAATAAGATACTTTGAAATTTTGAAAAACTGGCTTATTTCAAATTAGCATTTCAAATTTGGATCAAAAAGTATTTTTTCGGAATAAAAACTTAACCCGTGTGAGCACAGAAAAAAAAGTTCCGCCAAGGCACCGACACCTATATATAGGTGACTGTTCAACCGCGTGTTACAGAAAGCCCAAGGTAGTTAGAGTTTCATTTCAGAAAAATCGCCTTTCAATCAAGTCGTCATACAATTTGAACCCAGTATCCGAAAAAATTTTGGAAATAAATTTGAGATTCACACTGTTGAATTTCAAAATGAAGTAGAAGGACAAGTTTCTGCGATCATTTTTCCATCATTTTTGGCTGATTTAAAGTGACTTTAGCCTTTCAAAAGGCTATCGGAGGCCTCGGAGGGTTAACCAAATTTTGGAAATCAACAAAATTCTGTACAGTCTCGAAAAGTTTGAACCTGATTGCTACCTTTAACGCCTCCAATCAAAATCGTTGAAATTTAAATTATAAACTACCGAGTGCACAAAATTTTGGAAGCGCGCTTTTTTTGGGAGTGAAATTTCAAAATATCTTATTTCGATATTAGTATGGATAAAATAATGTGTTTTGAAAAAATATATAATTTCTTAAAATCATGCCAGAGTGGTACTCTTATACCATATTTGCCTTAATATTGCAATAATAATCAAATAAATTCATTAAATCGAGAAAACTAACAATTTCTTTCTAAAAAACGTGATTTTTTCATGAATATTTTGAACTTATTTATTAATATATTTTTTGGATTATTATTATTATATGTGTCATTAATTATATAATGTGTTCATCAGTGACATATTTCAAATATTAGATCCTTTTTATAAAGTTGTTTTTTCTGAGGAAACTGTCGAATATGAATATTCATGCGTAGCTCCAGCTTGTGAACCAGGTAATATTTTGAAAAATCCATGCTGAAAACGTTTCTCAAATTTTGTCTACCGTTTTAAATTTATACGTTTTTACAGCAATTTATAACGTTTCCATTGAATCAATTACTTCTTTGTTTTTCTGAACAATTTAAATGCCAAATTTCTTTGATTTAAGAGAAGGTGGTTAACTAAATTTTAGCGGAGGCTCCGCTGCGGAACCGTATGATGAGCTAAATTTAGTTGCCAATTTATGATAAAAAGCCAGTTTTTTTGGCAAACTTGTGAGCAAGTCAATTGTTGCGATTGCGCAATGTGATTCCAAAAAGTATAAATCGCGGACATATAATTTTGGAATACAGTTTTTTGACACAATGCGTCGATCAGACCTACTATGTATCAATGGCAAATATATATTCAAATGCCTGAGATTTACAAATAAGCAAACGATAAAAGTTAAATTTTTAGATGCACCGCCCACTACTATACCGGTGCAAACCAACCACCACACCAGGTAAAATGCCCACGCGTTGTAATTTTTAAACAAAATCTTTGTTTCTGCGTCATAATATTAACACTGTTTAACACCCTTGTAAACACCTTTTTGATGATTTGAGAGATGTAGGTTGGGGGAGCCAATCCTAACACGTCTTAGACCCGCTTCTGCCACTCATAGAGAGCCGCTTTCTCTTCTTTTCAGCCTACAATCGCAAATCATCAAAAAGGTGTTAAAGGGATACATGGCTGAAAGGCGAATATCGCCGAAGAAGATTTATTCTAATATTGCAAAAATAAAAATTAGAATTTAGCGAACATTTTTGGATGATCAATTGTGTTTAACCATGGTCGTTTTGTCTTAATTGCATTTTAAAAAACTTTTCACTAAAATCACATTTCATGATTAAATAAATTTTCCGATGTTCTTCTTCAATTTTTTCTAATTTTTTAATAATAAACGTAAACTGAATTTATTTAATTTATCAACGATTTATTTAAACGATTTATTCTTATTTTGTCACCAGGAATATTAAAAATATGTGTAGATATTTTATGAACATGCGTGTCCACCAACAAATTTCGTTGTTACAAAACCAGCCTAGTGATGCGAACGAAATTTTTTGTACTTGGGACTACGACGTTTTATAATTATAATATTTATTGTATGTTTGTAAAAGAAACACTATTCTGGCAAATTCCTACTTGAAAATAGTGGTTACTTATTTCTGTCTTATATGGTTTCTTGTTTGGTCAAAAAGATGACTCAAATACTCAGTAAGTCGATGAATTTTACATGTGTAATTATGTGTAGTTATTTCATACGGTAAAATAAAATTCACAGGAATATTATATTTATATATTTAGTTAAACATATATTATATTTGGGGTGGAAACCGAAATTTTTGGTTTGTTTTGAGAAAATAAGGAATTTAACAAAGCGGTTCAAACATACGTCACTTTAGGATTTTAATTAATTAGCATCTCGAATCGAGATTCTCGATCATTCAAACTTTTTTGGCCATCTAGACTGAAATTAAAAAAGACACTTTACAGTGCCGTTTGACACTCAGCCTTAAAGTATGAGCACCATTATTTTGACGCATTATTTTCAAAATCGCTTCTTACATTGATCAACAAGAAGATGCACGTATTCTTTACGGAGATTTAGAGATACATATGTATTGTATATTTATGTATTGTATATTTTAAATGTACACAAATATTTTGAGTGTGGACTTCCAAAGTGGAACAATTTACGGTCATTTTCCGTTCCTTTCCCTCTTTTTTACTTGTCTTCTGCCTAAACCCACTTAAAATTTTCGTTGCATTTCCTTCGCTTTTGGAAGCATGTACGAGTGTGTTTGGCGAATCTTGAGTGATCCATAGGTCCATTATTGGGAAGAATTGTGATTATTTGGCGAAGTATTCTTGAAATGAACGGAGAAGAATCCCAACAGAAAGTAAGTCACTTTAATTATATAATATCCTTTCGTCACACTTTTGTTACTTTCTTGTCGCACCTACTTAAAAACACACTACGTTTGCTAATCAGGGACCAGAAAGTAAGAAAAGTGTGATAAAAGGATATGGAAAAAGACAATAATTACGTAACACTAAAGTTAGATTGGTCCGTCTATCATTGTGAATGATGAATAAGTTACCATGGTTATAACTGCCAGGTTTATTACTCGTTAATAATTTTTATATATAGCATTGATTGATGATTATTATTAATAATTATCTTAATAATTTTTATTGATAATTTTTATTCATAATTATTATTGATAATTGTAATTAATCATTCTTATTAATAATGCTTATTAATAATACTTCTAATTAATAATACTTATTAACAATCATCATTCATAATTCTTACTAATAATTCTAATTAATTATTAATTTAATAATTCTTAATAATTCGATAATAATTTTTATCAATAATTCTTTTAAATAATTTTTATTGGTTAATATCAAGATTATGGGGTGGCTAGATTGATCGGGACGTCGCAACGGTGACCGTGATGAATAGGCTGATTAACTTAACCCAATCTTAATTTATGTGTTTTTTTTAATATTAGGTGCCAAACCAACTTGCAAAACGGCGCCGCGCAACGAGCATAGTTTTTCCATATTTAGTTACAATGTTTTCTTTTGATACCAGCTTTTCATTAAGAATTGACGATATATCATATTCCATATATTATAGCTCGTCTGGCTAAGAATGGAACTTATGGTATTTGAATTCAAACTCTTCAAGGCGTACCAAATCGGTCAGAAAAACAACAAGTCAGGCAAATCCATTTTACAAGACTCCAAAATGACCAAAAATTATCCAATTGAAATTCCTCATTTAATAAGAGTTAAAAATGGTCCAAAAATTTGGGAAAATACTTTTGGATCATATGAGGTCCCCTGTACAAATAACTGATCTGATTTATTATAGTTGAAGACTCCAACTTGAAGTGTCAAAATTACTAGGCAAATAAAAAGTATCGCTGAAAAAATTATCTTAGTGATAACGCGCATGTTTCATTTCACACAACTTTAGTCACAAAAAGCCATATCAATCCACAAATCCAAATTTTTTTTCGAATTTTTAAAAATATTATTATTGCACTCGGGGATCGTAGTAGATATCATATTTTTTGTGGCAGTAATTTGTGTGAAAATAAACCTAACTTGGTCGAAATAAGGTTAACACGACTCTTGTTATGTAGGCTTTTCACGGTAGTTGTTGATTTTCTATAGGAATTAATTTTACATTGAAAAGTACAAAGATTTTCGAAATTTTCCGTTTATTTTTCTTACATATTACTGGAAATATTTTTAGACATTATTTTAATCTTGCTAACCAGATTTATTTCATCCCCAGTTCTACCTGCCAATTTCGGTAATGAAAGAATCTTGACTCAAAATCTTAACTGTCAAAAACGGTAAATGGCGCGAAGTTTTTGTGGTCATTTTTTCCTAGGTTTTGTTCTCAAAATAAAAAAATCATCATTTTATAGGAATTTTCTAGAAAATGTCTTAATATAATTACAAAATTGGCTAGAAATATTTGTTATTTTGTCTACATGTATCATACATTTTTTAAAAATCCCCAGAAAAACCCCAGAAAAATTTAAAATTATCACGAATAATTTATAAAACGATGGAAATTACATGTACAACCCTTATCTTGAGAACCATTATTTGAAAGAACAGCATGCCGCGGCACATGACTTTTTGGCCTGAGACACATGACTTTCAATTGTCTCGCCTACGCAAATACAGCACGCTCATCATGGTTCTCCAGATTAGTTTTTTTGTTTGTAAAGATGCATTGATTGATGACTTGACAGAAAAACAAATAAAAAAATATTAATTAACAATAGATCTATGAGAGTTGTATTCTAATTTATATACTATTAGGCCATAATGCCAAGTAAAATATAGCGTTCATAATTTTTAGAAAAATTATCACATCTCACAGTGAGATTCTCACTGAAGATTTTAAGCTATATTAAGAATGGGAATACGGTGACATGTTAGATCCTTTACAGGTATTACAGATAATAATGGGTTTGAATTTGGGTTTATTCGCAGCATGGAGCGAGGCGCGTTCGATACACCAACCACAGGATGAAGAAAGAACAACGAAGAGTTCATACACTGAAAGAAAGTAAAGAACACAAAATTTGAGCTGAACAGAAAAATTGATCTTTTTAAAGAAAATTATTTTATTTCTAAATCTCAGTATTGTACAAGTTTAAGTTGAACTGTACAGTACAACCCTAAGCTTGAAAACACTATTCTTCGTGTGGTTTATCATAGACGAATCCGCCAATCAGCGGGACTTTCACGACAAATGAATAGTCATGTGTCCCCCCACAACTGATGGTCCCCAGATTAAGATTGTATGTACCTGATGATAAGGTACTTGATGATAAATAATCATTGTTCTGCTTAATTATGTGATATTATTTATCATTATAATAAATCGATTTCGTTGTTATTCAATAAATAATATTATGGAAAAATTACGACAAAATATTACATGGAATAGATAAAACTACAAGAAATTACATCAGAAAACAAGAAATTCCATAAAATTACATGAAATATCACTCCGCGAACTATTTCAAAATTACGTTTTTGTATGTAACGTTTACTCTTTTGAAGTAAGCTTGCTATTTTGAAATATTGATGTTTTGTAATTCTGTGTCGTAATTTATTTCTCAAAATTTTGCTTGTCAAAACTTGTTTAATTTTTCATTAAACAATATATATTTGAATTATCATAACTAAAAATCAATGATTTTTATTGGATAATAAATTCAAATGAAAAAATAAATCAAAGATATTTTTCACGAAGGAAAATTTCAAAAATAATTTGGCCGCTAAACTTTAGTATATAACACAATATACCTTCAAAATTATTCATTCTTTTTCAAATTTCTTTCAATATGTAAACAATATATATGATTTAATTGCAGATATCACTGTAAGATTATTACATAAAAAAGAAGGAAACAAATATGACATAAACATAATAAACATACATTGTGAATAATAAGACAAATAAATCTATATCCTCAATAAACCTGACTAGAACAAAATCATCAAGGTACGAGTGCGTTTGTAGCATAGTCCAATCACAGCGCCCCAAATCGTGACTGCACTTCATTCTCGCTTAGTACTACACCCTCGCTCTCCTTTTCTTCGTTCATTTTGACTATGCTACATACCTAGATGATAGTACGCACTCATACCTAGATGATTTTGTTCTAGTTAGGTCCATTGAGGATATATCTTGTATAAATATGAATACAAACTAAATAATTCAATTAAATAGAAAATATTACTGTAATAATATTATATAAAAATCTAACTAACAAATATGACATAAACATGATAAACATACAAAATAATAATTGCAGAAATAACCATAAAAGTATCAATTAAAGATAATTCATACCGAATAAATTATAAACATCATAAAATTAATAGACATACTAAGCAAATAATTTCAAAAAAAAATTAGAAAATACTTTCTACATTTTAATGAAACACACTTAATAATGCTCAGCACAATAACCATATAAAGTACATGAGAGGAAAAATAACTATACAAATATCACATAAAAAATAATTGGCAATCATTAAAGCAATTATATCCCCTGTTGACACTAATGTAAATCTAGGCGGCAAATAGGCTGCGAATAGGTGGCAGATTATTTTAGCTGCCTAAATTAAGATTAAAGTTAACAGGGGATTTATTTTTCTCAACGGAACTCCATCTCAAAAACGTTTACTATCTTTATAGCGCGTGTTCGAATCCCACTGATGTTGCCCTCGGTGATTGCTTGAGTTATTACACACCGGTCAAATTTAGCGGTCACAATATCAAGCATCTTTGCCTATAATCATTCTCAAAACAATCAGTGAGACAACATTAGTAGGATTCGAACACGCGCTTAAAAGGTAGTTAATGTTTTTGAGATGGAGTTTTGTTGGGAAAAGGAATCCATAGCACGTCTTTTTAAAGGATAGGCCTTATCTGTAGGCCTCCCGAGCAAAAATGAGCAACCGATAAAAAGGTCCTATGAATTTCTAGAAAATTCCCTTTTGATGGCCATCTTTATTTATTTCAAATGTTGAAATTTTTATAAATGCTAGATACCGTGGTGTTGTTTACACGACCAAATCATAGAATCACCTCTAGCACCACTTGTGGTCATCTGAGACCTATAGTTGCTAATACTGGTTTCACAAAAACGATAGTTGCGCATCTTTTGAGCACCCCAAATCATTGATTTAAAATAATTCGAGTTTTCGGGCACCTCGTTTTCCGGTGCTAGACCATGGGATCTTGGTCGTGTATAGAATTTGAGATGTCAATCTGGAACAGAATTTAACGCTCTTCCCAAAAAAGTAAGCATTGCGAAATAAGATGAACATTTTTTTTGAAAATGTAACTTTAACCACTCAAAACAGCGCCACCAAGTGATTGCACCAAAAATATTTTTGGCATAAATTTCGGTCTAAGGTTCAGGTTTATAGGATCTTTTTATCAGGTAGCTAATTTTTTCTCGGGAGGCTTACTTATATGAATTATAAATCGAAAAATGCTCAATATGAAAATAATTATTTTCAGATGAACGTTTTAAATGTATAATATAAACCAAGTTTACTAACTTCATGATTAAAATAATGATTTAAAGAATCGTCTGAAAAAAAATTTCATTCAAAAAATAATAAGTTAATGAAAATTTGTTTTTAATTGTTTTTTTAACTTGGCTTTTCTTCACAAAATTTCAATATTATAGATTTCACACAAGAATTATCCGATCAAAAATAACGCGTCATTTCACCTTCTGTTAATTTTATTATGACTATCACTCGAATTTTTAATTAGTTTTTGAAAAAGCTCAGAAAAATATATTTTTTAATAAAAAAGCATTATTAATCATGTAAATAAATTATGATTCATTTTATTAATCCATATACGTCAAGGAGTTAATTATTTGACACATAATTGATTATGTGTCAAATTCGTTTTATGCATAGTTTACTGTCCTGAATACTTGAGATCCAATTATGCGAATCGCTGATACCGGCTTAAAAATGCACGTTATAACAAGAAACTGTTGTTACAAGATAACATAATTAACAGTCAAAATTTGAATTTGGGTGCGTAAATCTTTTGAAAGTTCTTCATAAAGATAATAAAGCTCATTTAATTTGCATGTTCAGCAAAAGAAGGGTTCAAATTAGCCCAAATTTTGCGCATGTGAAATTCAAAGTCAGGTTAAAATCTAACCGTTATTATATAATTATAAAGATAATTGGAGCGTTAAGATCATATACTTTGAGCAGAAGATTCTGAAGAACTATGAAGTAATTTATTGAAACTTTCAATGTGAAACAACACTTTAGGCACAAAAACATTAATTAGTTTATCCTCATTTATTACCTTTTAACGTTGCTCTTTTTACTGTTATATTACTGTAAGGAGCGAACTAATATTCGCGCCATATATCCCCCCTTTCACACTTTCCGGAATATCCTGGCCCTGTACAGTAAACGTAGTCTTTTTTTAGGGAGTATACATTTTTGGTCGACAAATTTTTTCGTCGACATTTTCTAAAATGCCTATCTTTTGCTATGAAAAGTGCGTAGGCGGAAATCAGCACTACAAGTAAAATACAAATTTACGAAATATTTCTTTGTTCGATTNTTTTTTTTATTCTTTTATTGAAACTGGTTGGTTTATAGCATACATATAAATAACAAACTTTGCATTTTTCGGACATGTCACTTTTTATAGCACACGTTTTTTATTCAAATTGGTAGATTTTTTACGCCTGAGCATTTTTCATAGCAAAAGATAGGAGAAAAAAGTCGACTAAAAATTTTGTCGACCAAAAATGTGTACTTCTTTTTTCAGTAGTAGGGCCGGGTTATCCCGGATAGTGTAAAATGGGGATATACCTCCTTGTCACACTTTTGTTAATATCCCGGCCCTACTACTTAAAAACACACTAGGTAACGTAGTCTACGTTTCCTAATCAGGGACGGGATATTAACATAAGTGTGAATAGTGGATATGCAAAATATCTGACTCGGCTTGTCTTTCCACCATTTTCGCGAATTATGATACCTTACAATACTTTAGTGGGATTATCTAAGATTTGGATTTTATATCAATCAGCTGACTACAAGAATACAGTTAAATCAATGTTTAAATCCAAAAATAAATTTTGCCAGTTTTCAAGTTTCACTTGGAAATTTTACTTTATCGGGAGGTCTCAGTCCAGCAGACTAGGAAAAGGGAACGTTCTCCATGTTTTTTGGTTCCCCTCTTCTCTTCCCCCAGCTGTCGATGCCCAATTTCCTCGTTCCCCTTGAGAATCGTTCCCTTCCCTCCCCGGGGAAGGACCAAAAAATGGGAAGGCTTAGGATTTCTTGAATTTTTTAAGAAGTATTTAAGGGGGTGGCATAAACCCGGCAGATTGAACGTCAATATAACTCACGACCAGTAATTAAGTTATTATTTTTTTGTGCTTATTTAGTTAACAGAATAATATATCCAGCTCATTAAAATAATTTTTTCATCTATTTGAAGAAAAAATTTGAGCTTAATTTTTTTTTTGAAAGTCGTAAAAAATTTGAAAAAAAAAAATTTTTCGCATTTTTTGTCCAAAATTTTTTCTGTTTTGATAACTAAAATTTGTGGGTAAAAACCAAAAAAATTGCCACTTATACTTTTTTCATGGATCCCCACATATTTTCTGACCGCTGTTTGAAAAATCATAAATTTTTTATTGACTTTTTAAGAAAAATTATGAAAATTTTCCCAAAATAAAGTGCAAAATTTTTTATTGGTGGTTTTTTGAACTCTTCATAAAAAATTAGGCAGAATCACGTATTAAATGTTCTGGTATCTATTGAAATGCCGTATGTCAACTAATTGGTAGGTCATGCGATTATCATTTTGAAACTGTTGACGAAATTATTAAAACTTGACTGTACACTCGATAAGTGCCATTCGGCACTAATTTTTTTGAAATTTTATGGTTGCGAAAAATTTCCAATAAAATTGTGGGTGTAGTAAGCGTCATTTCTTTTGATCGTCAGGACATTTTTAAATATCAAAACGCAATTTCACCTCCTCACACCCAGAAACGAGAACTTCGCATCACACCCAAAAGCTTCTAAAGGCAATACTTGAGCCTTATGCACAGGTAAACTGGGAAAGTATCAATTTAACTTATTTGTCCACTGATTGAGAATCAAAGACTAAATTAAATCAACAAACACGTAAATTTTAATTTCGAAAGTTTGTAAACAAGATAATGCGAGAGAAAAGAGGTTTACTTACACTGTATTCTGAAAAACACCATACATTATTTTACAATGACATATAGTTGAAAACTTTAGCTAGTGAAATTTTAGCTGTTGAAACTGGTCTCCAATTTGAAATATGAATATTTTGATCGCCTTACAAAACAGATCATTTATTCGCACGCGCGCGAATAAATGCAGTAAATATGTGAAAAATATTGCTAAATCAGCTGAAAAATCAAATCAATACCCTTATGTTTATATTTGGATCGATTTGTCTTTTGTGGGCTTTATATTGGGTTAATTGGCCGTTAATTCTTTCGAAATACTTAATTTTGAAAAAAATTTTTTTCCCACTTATTGTGAGTTCAATAAAACACTTGATAAAAACTCTAGCTTCCTCAGAATTTCGATATTATGTATGTTTTCAAACACATAATTTTTTAAGAAATTTGACGAAATCCTAAAAAAAGTAGGGAAAAAAATACTTTCGAAGGCTCATCGTACAAAAATTCAACATTATTTTTGGTATAAAATGTGCAAATCTATGACATATTTGATGTAGGTTCCTGTACGAGTTATTTTCGCGGCGTTGTTGGCTCCCAGAAAATTTTTGGCCTTCTCAAAAAATTGTCTGTTCTCTACTATTTTGCCAATTTTTTAAACCTTTCATGGAAAAACTTGACTATTGTAAGAAAGATTCGAATTGCAGAATTTCAAGGGAATTTTGCGCGAGCTAACCCCCGAAACATAATGAAAGTATTATTAATATCGTCTTAAAAAAAAATTCTATAGTCGGTTTAGAGTGTGGAAATCGATGTACAGTGCAAAAGTGGTTTTATATTTTTAACTATAGTTGGTTATATTTAGAAAATAAAATATGAAGTTTGTAAGACATGAACACTTTTATTGGAAAGAAAAATAACTTTTCGCATTTTGTTTTTTCTTTCAAATACTTGCTCTGAAAAATGTACCAATCTGCTGCGATTAGTGCACCAACTTAACATTGCGACCGTCATTTCGACAAAATCTTGAGACCAAAAATTGAACCCCTAGAATAAATCGGACAGCACGAGACCAGCGAGAAGCTCTATGAGATTCACAATTTGAAATGAAAGTTCAGAACAATAATATATTATATATTTATTATTTATTAAATAGCAACAGTTTACGAAGATTCAATTATGCAGGGCTAATGGGTAGATTATTAAGACCCTTGTTAGTTCGAAAAACATAAAAGTGAGAATATAGGAGGTTTACTAATTTAGTGAAATAATTGTGGGCAGTACCAAAACTAAATTTTTAGGCACTAAATTAGGTAAAATTTTTTGAACATTCTTTTGTTGCAGCTTGAAAGATTTATCCGTATAAAATATGATTCGGATCACAAGGTCAACTGAAAGAACGATTTCTGTAGTATTTGGAAGTGCTCATATCCGTAACACTTTTGGAGATGTTTGAGAGATGTGGCTGATAAGAAGCAGAAGCGGCCCTGATGAGTGCTAGAAAGGGGTCATAGAAGGGTTAGGATTGGCTCCCTCAACCTACATCTCTCAGATCAATGCCAAGCAAGGTGTTAAGGGAATGATAAAATGTATCTCCTTACTTCCCTTAAGAAGTATAGAGTAGGACTTAGGGTGGGATACGTTCTTTTCGTAAGCAAGTAAGTTTTTGACAACTAAACGAGCAGGGTGAATGTGTATAAGTTTTCTTTTGCAGAGAAAATGTGCTATATGTTGGTTTGTTATTATTTTGAGGTATTTGTCTACGAGACATAGGATTTCTACAGTTACAAATAATGATATAAAATAGGGTGACGAATCAAGTTTAGAGCTAACTGTTTGCTGTTTTTATAATTGTTCGCTGTCTAAAGATTTTATATGCCAAATTCACATAAAGATGGTATAAGATATATATTGTTTAAAACTTCATTCAAAAGTTTTGCATCTCATAGAAGTGAGCTGCCGGTCTGGCTTGATTTATTTTATGGTCAAATTTTTTTGGTCTCATTTGTCGAAATTCACGGGCAGAAGTTAAAAAATGCGAAATGTAATTTCTTCATCATGTCACTAAATAAAAGTGTCATTCTAGAAACATTCAATTTTATTTTCTAAACATGAGACTTAAGTATAAGGTCTTCCACATCGCACGGTCAATCGGCACCCAAACAGTGTAGGCTGACCGGTAATTCTTTTCGGAAAGGAGCTCTCGACCTAAACCCCATTTTAATCGAGATACAAGAATGGGGGCAATACAGCGAGAAGCACTCTGTGCCAATAAACTTAAAATATACTTACTATAAAAATTTAAAATGGTACAAATATTTCACATAGGTTTTTTTCCCTGACAACCAACATTCACGGAGTCTTGCAAATTTTGCAATGAATTTAACAAAACTCGGGTTCGTGCACTCGGCAAAGTCAGCGTGTTAAGTCATGCTCTACTCATCATTAATGTCCTTGAAATCTTTAATAAAATTTAAAAATTCGAAAAAACAAGCTAAAAAATATAAAAAAAACCCTTTCACTGTACATCCATCTTCCAACTTAACCGACTATAAATTTCTTTAAGAACGATATTAAATAACACTTCATTTACTTTCGGTGACTCCGCCAAAAAGTCCCTTAAAATTCTGCAACAATTCAAATAGCTTAAATATCAACACTTTTTTTTCCATGATAAAGGTAAAAATTAGCAAAAGGTAGAGAGAACAACAATTCTTTAGATAAAAATTGCACGCTTAAATTGCGTTTTGACAATTCTAAAAGTCCTGACTATCAAAAGAAATGACGCCCTACTAACACAACAATTTTATGGAAATTTTTCGAAACCTAAATTAAAAAAATTTAGTCGCCGAATGGCACTTATCGAGTGTACAGTCAAGTCAACTAATTCTTCAACAGGTTCAAAATGATAACGCGTGACCTATGCCGATTATGACAACCGGCATTTAATAGATACCAGATTATAATTATTTGATTCTGCCTAATTTTGTTATGAAGATCAAACCAAAACCACCAAATAAAAAAGTGCACTTTAATTTGGGAAACATTTCCAATAATTTTTTAAAAAGTCACAAAATTAATATTTTTCAAAAACAGGGTCAGAAAATAGTGGCAACCATGAAAAAATGTATATAGTGGCTATTTTGGATTCACCAACAATTCAGTTACAAAACAGAAAAAATGGAACAAAAAAGCGAAAAAATTTTCATAATGCCTTGGATTTTTTCCAATTTTACGATTCAACAGATGAAAAAGTAAGCTCAAATTTTCCTAAAAAAGATGAAAAAATATTTAAATGAGCTGCGCATCATAATATATCTGGTTAAAGCTAATAAGCCAAAAATAAACAACTAATACTTCCGTGAGGTATATTGACTTCAATCTGCCGGTTTATGCTACCCTCCCCTTAATACTTTTTAAAAAATTCAAGAAACCCTAAACCTTCCCCTTTTGTCCTTCCCCACGCATCTCAAGGGAACGAGGAAAGAGGCAAGAAAGCTGAGGGAGAGAAAAGAAAGAGGGGAACGAAAAAAACATGGAGAACTTCCTTTTCTAGTCCTGGCGGGCTGAGCCCGTACCGATTAAAAGTCAATGTTCAAATTTCCGCAATTTTTTTCTTCAAAATGCTCTGAAAAAATGTACCAATCTGCTGGACTTCGCCAACCCCCTTTACCAGTGAATTTCGACAAAATTTAGACCAACAAAATTGACCCTAGAATAAATCGACAGCCCAGAACCCCGCAGCCCCATTGAGCTTCTATGAGATTCAAATTGAAATGGAAAGTTTCACATATAGATTTTATTAATAAATAAAATTTCTACCTGTATTAGGAAATAGACCCTTGATAGTTAATTTTTTCGCCAGCAAAAATGTGTACGAAAATCTCAACACACTATGCCGATATATTTCAGCAGGAACAACTATGACTCAAATTGTAAGGTATCATCAATGCCTGAAAATGGGAGAAGACAACTGCAGCTCCAACCGGCTCTATCAATCAACGACGTCATGATTCTACTAGCGTGTTAACCAACTACACACGTGCCCGACATTCAAGTCGGAAGATTGCCCGACTAATCGCTCCTTCCACCTCCCTTAGATCGACTGGAATCGGAAATTAAGATATATTTTTTTTCGAGGTCGTTTAACCCCAGAGCAGTACTTGAGCGTGGTGATACAGGTACACAGGTCTTAAATCGAAGCGAATACTACAGGTTCAGCTTCATGATGTCTCCGTTTTGGTGTACAACGTTTTTTCGACTTGCAACTGTAAACGGAAACTTGTACGTACAATTGAAGGTGCGCTTCCTTTTTACCAGTTCCAGAGTCCCATATTACACAATTAGCCTTTCGGTAACCAGTCAGAAACCCAACATAACTGTCAAGGTTTGACGAGGTGCCAACATTGTCCTTTAAGCGTATCAAATCCTGAAAATGGGAAAGACAAGCCGGCCCGGAACCCGGCTCTACACAACGACCGTATGATCAGCGGTTACCAACACACAACGTTCCCGACATCAAGCCGTATCCCAATACGCCGAATACGTCGCAACACCTAACGCGACCTACGCCCTTACACATCATCAATATTGTATATTATTAGTACGACGATGACTCTCGCTCTCAAATACCTATTACCTATATTAACGTATTCACTAATGATCAACGGACCTCAGAGTACAAATACCAATATTAATGAAAGAACAACGCAAATATCAACACCCATCAAACCGGGTGATTGCGGAATAGCCGATTCATGGGAGAATTCACCAACAAACCATATTCGCTTTTAATAGTTAGGATGACTCATCCGTGATCCATACCGTTACCAAGGAACTACACTCAAAAACGTACTACTCATAGCGCGAAGTCAAATCCCCTAAGTTTTAAGGATGTCTTACGGTGAGCTTGAGGAACACACGATCAAATTAGCGCCCATCAAGCATCCCCTGCCTATAATCCATACTCAATAATCACTAAGAGAAACATTAGGGGAATCGAACACGCGCTATAGAGATAGATACGTTGAGATGAGTCGTTGTAAACAGAGAATCGCAGCAGGTTACAAATGTAGATCTTTTCACTATAAAATGGCTAACACAGTATACAACTTTTCACCTTCTTTTTTCAATACAAATCAAGGTTAAGAAAAGCATAATACATCCGCATATATATAATTAATATATAAGATAATACATATTAATACAATGAAGTAGAATAGAAATTATCTAAGCAAAATTATTGCTAAGCACAAGATGCTACTAGCCATGAGCCTTATGTAATTGACCAGTAAGTCCTTTAGATGCTAATAGAGTGAGGAATTTATGATGAATTATCAAAGTTAAGAATACGGGGGTTTTCCGAGAGATCAAAATAAAATAATAAATTCACGGACATTGAAATAATTCCGTATATTCAATCCAAAGCCATATCTGTAAAATAAGAATAAAAACTATTAAAAGATCATTGAAAAAAATAACGTTCGTTACCAAAGATAAACCTGAGAGAAATTAAATGTAAGGTAATTGTGTCGACAATGCTAAAAACGAAAATATTAACGACTTTTTAGTGAGAATAATAAACTAACTTAGATTCGAATCTGTACGAAAGTAATAATAATGTTGATGTTTTGGCTGAATTGTCTTCGAATCGTCTTATATGCCGAGAATTAATATAATAGCACACATCATAACAAACCAAACGACAAAAGCAGTGTCGCAGATCACCTAGAAACAAGATCCAATCACATAACAATGTAGACTAGTATATACGGTAAACGTAAAAATCCGATGCACATAACAACTAGCAGACACCAGAAGCAACAGAGCAGAATAAATTATCTAAAAACCTATTACAAGATCTGCGGAACAATTTACACACAGTAACCTAGCAAAGCTACTTGACAACAAGACAGACAGATCAGCTCGATTATCAGCTACTAAACAGGATTCTACCAGCAAGAACACCGAGAGCAAACGCGAGAAGCTAAACATACGCGCTAGACAACCAGCAAGACAGTATCCAACGAAAGTACCCAGAGCAGACCCGCAACAAACAGCACGATAGATCAACCTCAGAAACAAAAAACCGAATAGTAAGCAGTACATAACCAAGCTCTCACAGCATCCGATAAAAACCCAAATCACCGGGACAACCCATAACGGTCACTCACAGACCTACAGAACGTACTATCTCCAAAAAAATCAAGTCTCTTCACACACCAGATTGACCACCATTCAACAGACATACAAATACGATTGGATGCAAGAATGGTAATCAATGCAAATCATTGTTTTTGTAGCATAAACAGACATCCAAGCACCACACATCACCCAATAGTCAGGATCATCAGATCAAAACAACCGTAAAGCACGGAACACCACTTAAAAAAGATATCAGATAGTACTAATTATTATAACCAAAGCACTATATGCACGAAGATACAAGTTTATAATATAAGACACACAATGACAGCAAATAAAGAAGTAACTAATCAGAACATAAGCGAGACCACAGAGATAGAACAGAAAACAGAAAATAAGACCAAGGCAGAATGACAATCATCAAGGGGTGACCAGAGCGCCGAGGGTGGAGCAGACTCATGCCACTGATTTACAAAAATAATCATCACTGCGATCTTAGAGTGGATCTCCTAGTAAAATGATTGTAGATACTGTATCTCATTCGGTAACTACACACGTAGACACCAAGAATATTAAATATATATTAAAGAACGAAATTTACACCCATCACATCATTCTGATGAAAATCTGAGCGAGAGTGTAGGAAATATACTGAAAATGTATCCCAAATCAATTATCGTATTCAAGCGTAAGTGATTCGGAAAAACGCATTTTATCTCTGAGCAAGCAATTCGAACCCTACGGCCCCACTAGATTTGTAGGTAGCATTTTAAGGCATCCAAAAGGAAGGTATTCGTGTTTTGCCTGCCGTACCGGAAACATGTGTATAATTGCTTCAGTATCTGTAAAAACTCATTAACTCATGAGTAAAACTATGCATATGATAAAGGAGCCTCCATGTGGATCATCGAATGATCATCGACCGTAGAAGCTGAAAAACCAAAAAAATTGAAAAAGTTGAAAAATCTCAATGAAAAAATAAACTTTCGAACAAAACCTTTGGATATTCTGCAAAAAATAAAACCTAAATAAAGCGAAAGAAAGTATCATGTAAAAACGGATGAATAACCCAGGCCTCTTGATTTTTCTTTAATTGCCACAATATCGTTAAAATTGTATTGCTTATAAGACGATATAAACAATATAATATAGGCCCTCAAGCAACTAAAATGTTCAAAGTGGCGCCTCGGCCCTACAAACAAGCTCATATTCTACACAACAATGCCATTGTATAAAGGCAATTTTTCACATTATTCACTCCACAAACAAACAAAGATTAAATAAAATACAAATTTTCCTTAAAATAACAAAATTTTCATCATCCACCGCTTCTCAGTTAACAACACAATAGGGTAGCCAATGATTACACGATAGAGAGTGTAGAAGCAGAGAGTGAGGAATCGGCCACCTGCAGAACCTAGGCGCAGAGAACGCACGGTAAACAGGCGCTAGCACCACTGGAGGATAACACTTCCCACACACACAGGACACGCACAGACACGAACACCACACATAGCACAAGCGCTCATCAGACCTAGCAGCACTAGCACACACAACACCACAGGACCGAACGGTACACGCAGAACACAGCAATAGCACCAAACGAGACAACCCGCGAGGCGACACGAGGATAAGAGAAACCCATCACAGCCAAAAGGCCCAAAAAAGATCGCTGATCAATAAAACTCAAGTTTCAACGCACGACGGTCACGGAAAGAATGTTCGCTCTGTCAGAAAATAGAATTGAAACGTTCCAGGAATTCTCGCCACCTGCACTAAACTCACTTGCTACCTTCACCTCTACTTGTTGAATTTAAATAATAGAAATTTTGAAATCAATTATTATTAACCACGGACTTTTCTAAATCATTTCAAGGCTTGTCGCAGTCATTAATTTTTAAATCAATATGCCATAAAGGACTTGAAATTCTTATCTGAATGTGACAAAAAATAATTGAAAGCTTAATCCGATGATCCTAAGTCCAACCAAAATCAACTGAGCGCGATTTATTAAATAAATATATCATTAACGTACTGCACCAGAGATTTCACTTTAATCGGTAACTGAAAATCAAACCATCCCCAAATTTGCACTTATTGCCGATTATAGGTAACCTAGAATTCCATCATTTTTCGGGTTTTTGAAAAAAAAATAAAGGACGAGTAGCCGAAAAATAAGCAAATTTTCTTGCAAAATTGTCAGAATTGAACATAATATAAAAGGAAAGATACAAAGGTCTCAATTTGTGAAAAGTACCACAACAGTTTTTTACCATTGAACCTGTTACGGCGGAGAAATTAATGCCACCGAGTTGACGGACTCAATTACTTATAAACTGTAGGTCATTATATAGTGTAAGTCTTTGTTGAGTGAATTGTCAGGATGTACTAAATACTGGCCACACTATACCGGCCAGTATAGCCACACAACAATGACTTAAAAAAAGAAGCCATCGACAAGTCAACAACTAAGCATTTCATTGCTGAAGACCATAGCGTTTCAGAACGATCTTAAAAACGGACACCTGTAAGCACTTCAAATAAAATATTTATACGAATTGCGTCAACTGGTGGCACTAAAAATTTCTCAATTGACCGCTAACCATTAAGGTAAAAAACGTTATTTTGTTCTTTTGTCAAATTTTGAGAACCTTGTATAATTGTCCTCTTATTTAGTCAAAATTTCCTGACAATTTGAAGAATAAAATGACTTATTTTTCGCTACCTATAATTTCTAATGTAACGTGGGAAAAATCAAGAAAGAAAATTGTTCAAGAAATTGTTCGGTCTTTGTACTATAGCTTGTACCTAATATAACCCAATTGAATGAGTGAAATGCGTTGAGAATGTAAAAGTCCGGACATTGAAAAATAATAAATTCAAAAGTTAAAAAAAATCGGTAACCATATACCATCTGTACAAGATACAATTTTCCTTGTCAGAACAAAAGCGGTTTTTTATTTTCCTGGAAGATTTTCGAAGAAAACAAGTTTCAAGATCAAATTACAAACGAACTATCAAAGTTCAAAAAAAAAACGTCTTTTTATTCTGCAAACAGCAGTAAAGCTGTTTCCGTTGAGGTTCGGATAAAAGCACAACGAAGACCCGTAACCACAATTACCGGTAATAGTTGAAGTCATTTCAAGTCACGAATCTCTGCAATATCATCAAAATTTTCTGGATCAGTAATACATTAATGAAAGGTCCTAAGGGCAGAAACTCGTCAAACGTCAAAGGCATTCAAGTTCATCAAATGAACGTAATGTGCTATGACGATTGCACTTTTCCATTTATTCTCCTTGATGGTACTATTGCACTCAACAATTTCGGGAATAAAAACTTCGGACAAAATTGCCATGTTAAGCTATCCTGTTGATCTGGGTTTCGGATTCGATAATGTTACGTTATAAATCATCTTATATAAAAAAGCTTCTAAAATATTTTCAAATGGTGAAAGTACCTCAAAGCAACTTTTCATTAAAAGCATTTTTAAAATGTCAAAAAGAAAGAAATCTTTAGAAAAGAAATATCTAAACATTTATTTGTAATTGTTTTCATCTAAAAAAATTCAAAATTTGACACAAAAATTTCAAATGACCAAATTAGCAATAACAGACCAAAATGCACATAATAAGGGGAAGGGGCGACCTTTTGGAAAATTGAACTTTGAGCAAAGATTGTGATAAACAACATTAAAGTAATTAAAAATAAAATAAGCTTAACAATAAGTCACAAAAAATACTTTATTATTATAGACATCACCAGTCTAGGCTAAGACATTTTTCAAAAACGCAATGGTGCTTCTAACTCGGTGGTTGATCAACGGATAAGACTCTCTCGAAAACATTCTCGAAATGAATTTTTGACAACTTCAGCCATTGAACAAAACCCCGAATAGCAAAAAAATTTCAAGACGCAAATCGGCGATCAAATGTTAATTTCGAAACAAAAAAAAACCCCGAACTTTTTGTCACTTCGCCATTGTGACACAAAACCAATTGATTCAACGTGACTCCGCAAGTTCTTAAGACACATTTTTTAAAATATGTCCAAAATCGTCTCCAAAGTCACAACAGGGCAATGTAAGGAATGTTCCTAGGGCAAAATAGAACTAAAGTATAATTGCAATAAACTGTCTAGATAAAAATCAACTCCATTTATCACAAATTTGATCTTAAAATAAGAAAAATCACCAGTGTGCAAGACCAGTCAAAACATAATCCGAAATTTGTTATCATGATCGAAATGCCTTATTTGATCAAAAATATGGCAAAAAGATGAAACTTAATGCATTAAGAACTTGATTTACGAAATACATTACGCAGATACAAAGAGCGAATCACCGAATAAATTTAGAGAAGGAATTCCATACAGTAAATATGTAAAAACCTAATTTCAGCTCCGTTTCCGGCTCATGTGCCATACAACTAATAAATTTTTTTTAGGCAGATCTCCTAATTTCTTCAAGCAAAATTTGCAATTGTATTCAATCGCCCAGAAGTCACGAAGACCAAGTGAATTCCCCTAGGGTCAAAATTTGCCAACTAAGAAATGTCAAATTTCATCAGAACAGCGTTTATTAGGACTTAACCCATCGAAAAAATTCAACAAAAAAATGACCCCAAAAATTCAAAAAAAGTCACCACGTGCAGAGAGCAAAATATTTATTGAATAATAGTCATGCTCTATT
>SCLH01063124.1:1702-11853 GCA_004367855.1 Oikopleura vanhoeffeni
TTAGCTTTAAAATGTTTGTCTGAAGATATCGGACAAAAATCAGTTGATCAGTGTCTTGTATTTTCATTGTTCATAAAAAAATATTGTGCATCGCGATTTTGAACATATTGCATGGATTTTTTTCAAATTTTTGAAATTTTGAAAAGTTGAATTCGCGGTTTTCCAGAAAGACGAATATCAAAATGCAAATTGCGAACTCAGGTGGGCTTTGGCGCGTAGCTTCAAGGATCGGAACATACGCGATTTTAGTTTCTAACTGCGTCAAAATCCAGGAGGATATGTTATTTGTCCCGAGACACGTCAATTAAGCAAAAAAACATTTTTTGCTCATTTAGCGCCGGATGAAATTTTTTTTTGCGTGAAAACTGAACTTGGGGTTCCTGCTCACGTTCTCTGTGGTTAATAACAGAGGCATAAGTAGTTCTCTATCTTCAAAATGCAGGAGGTTAGTAGGCTTTGAAGTGAAAATAGTGCCACTTTTGCAAGTGTTCTGATTGGTCGTCCAAAGGTCAGAGGCTCGATTGTTGTTGTGAAAGCAAGATTAATGTTCAATTTATCCCTAAACTGAAATACATATGTTAGTGCTGTTTCTAAGGTACTTGTATTGAGGGACCTGAAAACCGTATGTTGCCTTTAAAATGCGACCTAGTAACATTTAAACAATACTAAGGAGGTCGTATCACGCGCTATAGAGATAGTAAGCCATTTTTAAGACTGGACTTAGATTGAGGAAATATATGTCTGGTTTCTTATACGGCATTTCTACAACATTTTTGTCATTTATATCAAGATAGCGAAAAGACATCGATAAAGAGTCATTTTGACATTTTTCCCAGAGTGCCAAAAAAACATTTTTATAAGCTGTATATCCTTGTTTATTAGTCCGGAATTTAGAATGGCTCGTTAAATTCAGTTGAATGTATGATTGCCTCTGACGCTTCGTGTTAACTTGGATCAGAGCGAGAATTAAAGGACCCTGGGTCATTTATAAGTTGTACATCAGCAAAACGGAGATAATACAAGAATAATTTGATACTAAACTGATTTGCGAGATTGTACAAATTTTTGAATTATCAATATCCATTTAGGCTAAATATTTAGTCTTATAAAATATGCGTTACTTATTTTGAAAAGGCAAATGTCTGATCATGAAGACCCAAACTTGCGTCAATTTTTTTAGGAGTTTCATATTGTGAGACTTATTTTCGTTTATCCGCGCTTTTTGCTCATGACATATGGTCAACAATTATTGGTCTATAAGCTACTGTATAACCGTGAGTCTTTCATCTCAAAATTGAAATAATATCGTCGAATGATGCTCTGAGACATACATAAGTCATGTGCGTGAGTTGTAATTTTACACTTGAGAACTCGAGATTATTATGACGCATTATATATTTTTGAGCGAATCTTTCGAAAAACAAGTTCCTGCGTAACGCGCAAAACTACTCAGCATACACGAGGTATAAGCTTAAGGAGCGTCTACCAAAGGTACGTCGGACTCAGAGAAGCGTCGAGCCCAACGAGTCGTAGCCTTTGAGTAGTCGTGTATGATAGTGTACGAGGCTCACATTACGTGGAAGTACTACACTAGATTTTAAGATTGCTTACGGGCCAATGAGAGGCATCAGTGAGTTAAAAAANCATATTCAGATAATCACTAAGGCAACATTAGTGGGATTCGAAACACGCGCTATAGAGATGTAAGCGTTTTTGAGATGGAGTTTCCGTTCGCGAAAAGGATATGGTCAAACAATTATTGGTCTATAAGGCTACTGTATAACCGTGAGTGCTTTCATTCTCAAAATTGAAATAATTATCGTCGAATGATGCTCTGAGACATACATAAAGTTATGGTATCTGATGTGCGTGAGTATTGTTTTGTAATTTTACACTTGAGAACTCGAGTTATATGACGTATATATCTTTGAGCGAATCTTTTCGAAAAACAAGTTCCTGCGTAACGCGCAAAACTATCAGCATACACGAGGTATAAGCTTTAAGGAGCGTTACAAAGTACGCAGACTCAGAGGAGAGCTCGTCGAGCCCCCCACGAGTCGTAGCTTTTGGATAGTCGTGTATGATAGTGTACGAAGCTTCACATTAAGGTGGAAGTACTACACTAGATTTTAAGATTGCTTTCGGGCCATGAGAGGCATCAGTGAGTTAAAAAACGGAAACTTTGAGCTCAAAGTTAATTATGAAAATAATAAATATAACTTCATAAATTAACCTGAGATCAATTCGAACACATTTAACATTTGTCATTTTATATTTTTCAAATTCATTTACATTTTAAACTTTCACGTTTACATTTATTTCATTGTGAATAATACAAATCAAGTCAAAAACGTTAAGAAATTTGATTAGATAAAAAATTGTATGTTTTAATAGTAAAATTTTCATTGCATAGTCATCATATCGTTCAAAGTTTTGTCAAGTTTTTCTGAAATATTTCGATAGTTCACTTTTTCCGCCATGAGGGATTCGAGTAAAGTATCAATGGAGGATTCAAGTTTATCAACAGATCTTTCGGCAAATTCGGCTCGAGTATCAGCAGCTTTAAAATCAATTTGAAGTCTGTTTATTTGTTGTTCGAATTTTTCTTCTTGCTCTGAGTTTTTGATGGTGACGGCTTCAGTTTCTTTAACTTTTCCCTCTGTATCACGAAGCTGAGTTTCGATTTCTCGGGTTTTTGATTCAAATTCTTCAGCTCGTTCAATAATTCGCTCAAGATCACCTTCGACAACCTAAATTTATCATTAGTTTTGATAATTATTAGAATGTATATCCTAATTCGACCCATAATGCACTAAAATCTCTTATTTACGCTTTATCTACGTCACTCATTCATTGAGAGCAAATTTTATCCAATATAATATCATGTTATTTTGGTAGAGGGTCTTTCTTCACACTCATTTTCGATGCGAGAAGAAAAACCCTAGTTTTCTTCACGCATTTTCAATACTACCCACAGATTGTATTCCACGACATGCGCACAGATTGCGTGGGCGGAGCCCCTATCTCACAATGGGCAAGTCGAGCCCCATTGGCTGAAATTTTTCCCCATGGCTGAGGTATACATTCTTTTGATAGTACGTAAAGAAAAACTCCAGTTTTCTTCACGCATTTTCTATAACTTTCTAGATAAAAATATTTTCGATGAAAAGTTTTATTTTATTTTTATGTACGCTTTGAAAATGGAAATCAGTGAAAATCCCGATTTGTCAGAAAACAGCGGAACACAAGTTACACAACCCTTTTATTCCCCCCGCCCAAGTTGGAGGCCCCAACACCAGGCCTCGGCACCCACTAGCTAAGCTTTTCCCAACAAACGCTTTTGCAGAGGTTTTTACAGTGGACACTGAGCACGAGTTCACCTAACCCTAATTCTAAGTCTTTCAAGATAGGATTGTATTTTGTGTGTACAGAAGATTATTGTGTACACTTAGGGCATGGCAAAAATATATGTCGGAAAAAGAAGGGTTGGTACAAAAAATAGGGTTTCGCGAGAAAAACTGTTCTCACCCCGACCCTCTTTTTCCTGACAAAAAGTTTTGCATGATTTTGTACAGTCTGTGTTCACATGGCACAACCTTACCTAACCCTAATTTTAACTCGTTGAACATTTAATTGAACACGTAAAAATTAATAATGATAAAGTTGCAGAATTTTCGAGATGCGTGAAGAAAAAAAATCTAAAACGCATGTTTTCTTCGCCTGCGTAAAGAAAAAACTCAACAACAATGCGTTAAGAAACGCCCGATACCGTAATTTCATTGTTTTCGAAGAGGTAATGACGCATTTCAGGTTTTGAAGAAAATCACTCAAAATTAGAGTTTGACATCTCATTTCTCAAATTTCGAAAATTGTCCAAAAAATTAAGTTACGTCCTCTTTGACTATTTTCAACTTTCAATTCACCATAAAAATAAATTTATTCTGAGAACTTTCAATGGTCAAATTTTTAACCAGCAAAAATTTTTTTTAAATCATTTTTGCCTCCTCCTAATTAACTTGCCTTAAGTTTTCGAGATGCATCTTCGAACTTTTGATTGGCTTGTTTTGCGACTTCGTTTGCTTCCAGAAGAGAAATTTCCATTTGTTCTAAAGATTCTTCCGCTGCACTTGAACGAGCTTCTCCCAGTTTTCGCGCATCTTCGTTTTCAGTTGCAGAAATTTCGATGTGTTTAGCTTTTTCAATATTTTCTTGAAGACGTTCCTAAAGTAACGAAAATTGATTAGACGCGGTGTCGAAAAATTTCCACTACATTACGAATTTCCACCGTATTACGAATTTTTGAGAAAATTAAAGCCATCAAATACGTAAAATCTAGAAACATTTCGGTTTTTTTTGGAAATTTGAAAGTTTCTAGTTTTAATGTAAAAAGCCGAATTTCAATGTTTTTGCTAATTTTTTCTCTCTAGATCACGGGTTTTTTAATAAATCATGGTAATTTTTAACTTCGTAAATTTGAAGACTTTATAAAATTTTCATGAAAATATTCGACAGATTTCAAAAAAAAATAAAAAGCTATAAATTTTTTTATATTTACTTTTGATCTAGCAGATTCTTCTTCCAAAAGAGCTACTCGTCGCTTGAGTGCACCGGCCTGCAATTCAGCATCAACAACCTCCTTATCAGCCAACTCCAGTTTTTCCGCAGTATCCTTAGTCGTAGAAATATTGATATCCAGGGTATCCTCAGTTTTTGCGATTTTTCGTTGAACATCAGAAACTTCTTTTTCGAATTTGGTGGCTACTTTTTCAAACTCACTAGATTCAGCTTCAAAAGTGTCGGCTCGAGTAGTTGCGACTTCTTTTTCTTTGACCANCATATTCAAGATAATCACTAAGGCAACATTAGTGGATTCGAAACACGCGTATTAGAGATAGTAAGCGTTTTTGAGATGGAGTTTCCGTTCGGAAAAGGATATGGTCAAACAATTATTGGTCTATAACGCCTACTGTATAACCGTGAGTCTTTCATTCTCAAAATTGAAATAATATCGTCGAATGATGCTCTGAGACATACATAGTATGATCTGATGTGCGTGAGTAGTTGTAATTTTACACTTGAGAACTCGAGTTATATACGTATATATCTTTGAGCGAATCTTTTCGAAAAAACAAGTTCCTGCGTAACGCGCAAAACTACTCAGCATACACGAGGTATAAGCTTTAAGGAGCGTTACAAAGTACGTCAGACTCAGAGAGAGCTCGTCGAGCCCACGAGTCGTAGCTTGTGGATAGTCGTGTTATGATAGTGTACGAAGCTCACATTAAGGTGGAAGTACTACACTAGAGTTTTAAGATTGCCGGGCCATGAGAGGCATCAGTGAGTAAAAACGGAAACTTTGAGCTCAAAGTTAATTATGAAAATAATAAATATAACTTCATAAATTAACCTGAGATCAATTCGAACACATTTTTAAACATTTTCATTAATTTTTTCAAATTCATTTACATTTTTAAACTTTCACGTTACATTTATTTCATTGTGAATAATAAAAATCAAGTCAAAAACGTTAAGAAAATTTGATTAGATAAAAAATTGTATGTTTTAATATGTAAATTTTTCATTGCATAGTCATCATTCGTTTCAAAGTTTTGTCAAGTTTTTCTGAAATATTTCGATAGTTCACTTTTCCGCCATGAGGGATTCGAGTAAAGTATCAATGGAGGATTCAGTTTATCAACAGATCTTCGGCAATCGGCTCGAGTATCAGCAGCTTTTGAAATCAATTTTGAAGTCTGTTAATTTGTTGTTCGAATTTTTCTTCTTGCTCTGAGTTTTTGATGGTGACGCTTCAGTTTCCTTAACTTTCCTCTGTATCACGAAGCCTGAGTTTCGATTTCTCGGGTTTTTTGATTTCAATTCTTCAGCTCGTTCAATAATTCGCTCAAGATCAACCTTCGACAACTAAATTATCATTAGTTTTGATAATATTAGAATGTAATATCCTAATTCGACCATATGCACTAAATCTCTTAGTACGCTTTAGTCTACGTCACTCATTCATTGAGAGCGAATTTTATCCAATATATATCTGTTATTTCGGTTAGAGGGTTTTCTTCACACTTTTTGCGTAAGAACCTTTCACTCATTTCTATGCGTAAGTAAAAACCACGGTTTTTCTTCACGCTTTTCAATACTGAGAAAAACCATTTTCTTCACGCATTTCTATAACTTTCTAGAAAAAATATTTTTGTGAAAAGTTTTATTTATTTTTATGTCGCTTTTGAAAATGGAAATCAGTGAAAAATCCCGATTTGTCAGAAAACAGCGGAACACAACCCTTTTTATCCCCCGCCCAAGTGGAGGCCCCAAACCAGGCCTCGGCATCCACTAGCTAAGTCTTTCCCAACAAACGCTTTGCATAGGTTTTACAATGACACTGGGCACAAGTTCAACCTAACCCTATTCTAAGTCTTTCAAGATAGGATTGTATTTTGTTGTGTACAGAAGATTATTGTGTACACAGAGCATGCAAAAATATATGTCGGAAAAAGAAGGGTCAGTCACAAAATAGGGTTTTCGCAGGAAATACCGTTCTCGACCCCGACCCTTTTTTTCCTGACAAAAGTTTGCATGATTTTGTAGTCTGTGTTCACATGGCACAACCTTACCTAACCCTAATTTTTAAACTCGTTGAACATTTTAATTAACACGGTAAAAATATAATATATTATAGATTATAGTTGCAAAATTTTCGAGATGCGTGAAAAAAAAAACTAAAAAGCATGGTTTTTCTTCACGTGCGGTGAAAAAACGCCCGTAGCCGTAATTTCATTGTTTTCGAAGAGGTAATGACGCATTTCAGGTTTTGAAGGATATCACTCAAAATAGATTTTGACATCTCATTTCTCAAATTTTTGAAATTGTCCAAAAAATTAAGTTAAGTTTTTTTCAACCTTCAATTCACCATAAAAATAATTTATTCTGAGAACTTTCATTGGTCAAATTTTTACCCAGCAAAATTTTTTTTAAAATCATTTTGCCTCCTCCTATTAACTTGCCTTAGTTTTCGAGATGCATCTTCGAACTTTGATTGCTTGTTTTGCGACTTCGTTTGCTTCAGAAGAGAAATTTCCTTTTTTCCAAGAGATTCTTTCAGCTCACTTGAACGAGCTTCTCCCAGTTTTCGCGCATCTTCGTTTTCCAGTTGCAAGAAATTTCGATTGTTTAGTTTAGCTTTTTCAAATTTTCTTGAAGACGTTCCTAAGAAACGAAAATTGATTAGACGCGGTTGTCGAAAATTTTCACTTTTACGAATTTTGAGGAAATTAAAGCCATCAAATACGTTAAATCTAGAACATTTCGTTTTTTTGGAAATTTGAAAGAGTTCTAGGTTGATTCTGATTGGTGTCAAATAAAAACCAACCGAAATCATTCATTCCGCCTAAATTTTGATGTAAAGGCCGAATTTCAATGTTTTTGCTAATTTTTGCTCTCTAATCACGAGTATTTTATAATCATAGAAAATAAAGTTTTTTTTCTTGTATTTTGCATAATTTATGTGAAAAATCTGAGAATTAGCAATTAAGTTCGTTATATTTTAATTTTTTGATGACAAAAAAATAGTAATTTTTAACTTCGTAAATATTGAAGACTTATAAAATTTTCATGAAAATATTCGACAGATTTCAAAAAAATAAAAAGTATAAAAATTTTTATATTTACTTTGATCTAGCAGATTCTTCTTCCAAGAGGCTACTCGTCGCTTGAGTGCACCGGCCTGCATTCAGCATCAACAACCTCCTTATCAGCCAATTCCAGCTTTTCCGCAGTATCTTTAGTGGTAGAAATATTAATATCAGGGTATCCTCAGTTTTTGCAATTTTTCGTTGGACATCAGAAACTTCTTTTTCGAATTTGTGGCTACTTTTTCAAACTCACTAGATTCAGCTTCAAAAGTGTCGGCTCGAGTAGTTGCGACTTCTTTTTCTTTGACCATTGAGTCCATTTTATGCTTGATTGACTCCATTTTTGCTGATGTTAATTAATCTGAAAATTCAAATGAAGATCATTTTTTCGTCAATAATGTTTTTATAAATAATTTATCTTATTTTTCATCAGAAAAGTATGAATTGAATAACTTTTTTTTGTAAGTTTCAAATGATGTTAATTTGTCTACATTAAAAAGTTTTTTTTTACTCTTGAAAGTTAAAAATAAATAAGAAAGTCTTACGACGCAACTTTTTTGCAAAATTTCAAATAACGTAAAAATCCCGAAAAAATTTTATTACTGAAAATTAAACAAATTATGAAATCGTTTTTGGGTTGAGCCTGAGATCGGCGTTTGATAAATTAGAATTGGATTATCGTATTCAGCGGGTTTCAAAATTAAAACTGGATCGTATCGTGTCGAAAAGGGGCTTAATAAACATGAGATCGTATCGTCACGCTACAAAACGATACGATCCGAAAATTTCGATACGATCTAAAAATTCCGATACGATACGAATCAATTGTGCCGATCCCTCAGTGAAGCCTCTAGCCACATATTTCATTTCACTCAACCCGCTGAATATTTTTTAAAGTATAAAATGATAATAATTTACCTTTTCGAAAATAAAAATTTAATTCAATTAATAATTAAATGCATGAGGCTCATTTCGAACGGGTGTGAAGTGACGACTACTGTATGTGGCTGTTTTACACCATATATTATATTATATACTAGACTTTCCTTGTATGGGGGGTCGAAACAAAATCTGAACAACAGCTATTTTTCATGAGACCGAAATAGAAAGTTCTGATTCAGATTATTTCGAAAATTAGGGCTCCCGATCAAAAAAGTACTAGATAAAAATCTTATAAATCTGAAAATTTGGGACCTAGGATAGTTTTTCACGCTAGACATTTTGATCAAACAATTTTTTTTCTGATAATCAGGTGGCGCTGTTTTGGCTAGTCAAAAAACTGTTTTTTTAAGACTTTTCAAGATAAAGGCAAGTGTGTTTATTTTTTTCTATAAATAGATTTTTTTCTCAGATTCCCTTTAAAATTGTGCAGCATAATTTGTGCTCCAGATCGAAATATTGTTTTTTGTTTTCGAAGAATATTCAATGTATTTTAATAGGTTTTAACTACATTTTTATTTTTTAAAAAAGCTTTTGATTTTATCAAATCATCTTCAGTTTTGCTGTGAGGGAATAAAACGTATTTTTTGAGTAAAAATTAAAATATGATATTCTATAACTAAGAAGTTACACGAAGCACCTGAAATTGAGGTTACCAAAAAATCGAATTATTTCACATCAATGATTTGAAATATTAAAAATTGTGATTTTTTCAAAAGTAATAAACTAATATTTAATACTGTAATTATTTTGATTTTCTATCCAAATAATTGAGAAGCTCCTTGCGATCTGTAGATTAACACTGGAACTAGGGTACCACTAATATTATTTTTTTGCATTTTTTATGACATTTAAATGTTTTACATGAAAAATTATTTTAAAAGTTTGCAATTATCTACATTTTTTAACTTTTAAGCAATTTTTATAATTTGATAAACTTTAATTCTCGTAACATTGCCATTTAAAAAAAATTTGTTCTGATTAAAATTTTCGAACTCATAGAATTTAAAAAAAAAAATTTAATTTTTGTTCAAAATTTTTCTTATTCTTTGTTCAAATTTTTTTTAAAATTATTTATTTTCGGATTTTTGACAAAAACCAACACGAATGATCAATGAAAAATTTTGAAACTATTTCGAAAAATTTCCACATTTTTACTTCAAAATTTTTGGAATTAATTCTTCTGAATAAACCTGCTGGTACAAGCTATCATCAATCTACAATTGAAAACCGCCGTCGCAGCCATCAAATTCAATTTATCAAATTCATTTCATGAAGAAATTTTTTTTTTGATTTGCTGGAATTTCATTTTTTCCTATTTTTTATTTTGATTTTAGCGTACAAAAAATTTGATCCATGAACGCCAGTTGCGAACCTTCTGTTGAAATAATAAATAACAATACAAGCGATGCGCATGCTAATATTAATAAAAACTCATTTTTCAAGACTTTCATTTCATATTTTATTCATATTTAGTTAAATTTTAAACTCTCACGAATACATATTTTCCATTATTATCAATAACAATCAAATCAAAAAAGTTAAAAAATTCGATAAGATAAAAAA
>SCLH01063126.1:0-21739 GCA_004367855.1 Oikopleura vanhoeffeni
CAATGTAGTTGAAAATTATTAATACATACCTTCAGTTTACTTTCGAATCTCGAGAATGATAACTAACAAACTGGAACGATGACATATTTTTATATTTATCTATTTTTAGCAACGTTTCGGTTTATTTCATAGCGAGCAAATAACTGTTTTCTATAAGTTTTGGTTTGTTTTCAAAATTGTAAAATCCGGAAACATCTTTAAAATTTTTCTTGAATGTCGATAGGGCTGGCACTAGTATTGTAAAATTTCCCTCTTTATCGAAATTGAAGAAAGCGATTTTCAAACCCTATCCCAAAATCCCCTTTGGAAGCCTGATTAAAGAGAAATAATATACTTACAAGGGAATTTTTAAAGTGATTAACTCGTAGCGTTGCCTTGATAAAACATTTCGCGAATTGAAGTTAAATAATAAAGAAAAAACTAATTTTGGTTGCTACTAGCGACTCGCTAGCGAACACTTTGCAACGCTACGAATTAAAAAACTATTAGATTAATACTCATTAGTAACATATAATGTTGAAAAATTACAGTATGTGACGTATCAAAAATAAAAACCTTAACCCTTGTGAGCAATAAAAAAAGTTCGCCAAGGCCCAGAGCCAAAATGTGCTCTACTTTTGAACGTTGTTTACAGAAGCTTGAGGCAGGTTGAATTTCCAATTTTGCATAAGAAAGTTGAATGTGATATGTTTGCATCCACATTTATATCATAGATTTTATATTTTGATCTAGAAAATAAGTGAGAAAGCAAGGTAACCATATCACTAACACTAGTAACACATAATAGGTCCATATCACGTAATAACACGGTCACAGTTGTCTTCTAAGTTGCATTTTGTCGGAACGATGCACAAGTACTGGCCTACGTCACGTTTTGTCCGCTATGAATATCTCATGAACTCAAAAGAATTCAAAAAGTCAAAAATTGTTGATGGAAAAACAATGATTAAAAAAAAATGTTTATTTTCCCTATAAAAGCAGATTATTACCACTTTTTCTATTAATTTCAAGTACATATGTATGAAGTACAACTGTGGACAATTTTGATTGCTTAATTCACTTATTAATTTTAAATTTTTCATGGTACTTGAACTTAAAAATTTAGAAATCACTTCCGAAAAAAATAACTGCTCCTAGATACATAATTTTTTTTAACGGTGTATATGTATGCATGCAAAAACATTTCCTAAAAATGGCTAATCTCTCATTGTATTTTAGTCTTTCCAAATAATTTCTCCGGAAGTGAAACATAGGCGAAAAATCGCTAAAATCAACTCCCCGTAATACTGGAACCAAAAATTCGAAAAAAATTCAATTATTTTTTGGAACCAAATCGAAATTTTTTATAATGTGTTTGAAAGAAAACATTCTACGATCCCTTTTTTGATGATTTAAGGTGTGCTTGAGCCACAATTGTGGCTCTGTGCTCACAAGGGTTTAAAAACCTTTCTGTTATTCATGGATAATTAAGTACATTTTTTTGTAAACGAAGTTTCATCAGAGAACCTGCAGTATTTTTTTAGAATATTTATTGTGTGTTTTAGATGTTTTCTAAGTGTCGTGGAACTTCCAAACGTATGATTTTGAAATATTGAGTTGTTAAAGTTGTGTTCTAAAATTATTTGTCTGTAAATATTGAGTGGCATAATCCCGACGTCCCAAAACTTTATTTTCCATGTGCTTGAATTCCAACATAATCTTCCTCGTAATTTGAATTAAATCTGGACTGATATTGTCTAAAATTAAATATTTATGCAATTCAGTGGGTGATGGTAATAGGCAACAATTTGTTTCTAATTAGATTTCTTTGATTTTTGGTTTGCACATTTAAGGGGGTAGCAGCGATGTTTCAGATTCAAGTCAATTTAACTTACGAAAGTAATAAGTTGGTTTATTTTTTGTGCTTATTATTGTTAGTTGAACCAGAATAAAAAAATTCAAAGCATTTAAAAAGCTTTACGCATTTTTCGTCCAAAATTTTTTCTGATTTTGTTTTTGAAATCTGTGAAAAAAATAGCGACCTTAACTTTTTTTCATGCATTTTTTCATAAAATGTTTATTTGTTATTTTTTGTCGACTTTTATAAAAATATCATGAAAATTTTCTGCAAATCAAGTCCAAAAATTTCTAATAGTAGGTTTTTGAAATCTCTATAAAAATCAGGCCGAATCATTTGTGAAATGTTCTGGTATCTATTTGGTTTCCGTATTTCAACCGATGGAAGGGTCATCGAATATCGTTTCTGAACTACTGATGAAATTTACAACACTTGCTTGTGACATCGGTTCGTGCCATTTGGCACGCAATTTAATTAAATTTTATTTTCGCAAAAAAATCTAAATAAAATTTTGGGTGTAACAGGGGTGTTTTTTTTTAAATTCAGGCGTTTTTTTTATATTTAAGCGCAATTAAAGGTCCATTTTTATTCCTAAAAAGCTGTTTTTTTCTATTTTTCATGAAAAAAGTTTCATATTTAGAAATTTTTTTCATGTTGATAACGATTCACCGACTTATTAGCGCATTACACCCGAAAATGTCTTAAGTTTATCTATATTGTCTTCAAAAAAATTCTTACATCGGGTTAAGTTGGAAATGGAGTTCCAATGAAAATTAGTTTTTGATATTTTTACAGATACTTAGTTATTTTGAGAAATTAAACATATAAACGTTTGCAAGAATGAAGACTTTTATTGAAGATAGAAATTAAAAAAAAATTCACATTTTTTTCTTTCATAAATCACTCCGAAAAATGTACCAATCTTCCACATCGCTGCTACCCCCTTAAATCAATTATAAAAATGTCAAAACCAAAATTCTAAGTCTTTAAGGGGGTGGCAGCGATCCGGCAGATTGGTACATTTTTTCAGAGCGATATATATGAAAGAAAAAAATGTGAAAATTATTTTTTTATTCTTTATCTTCAATAAAAGTGTTCATTCTTGCGAACGTTTATATTTTTAATTTCTTTACATAACTGATTATCTGTGAAAATATAAAAANATCAGGACATTTTTTCATATTTAAACTCAATTGGAGGTCAATTTTTTTTCCTAAAAAGCTGTTTTTCTCTATTTTTCATGGAAAAAAAACTTTCATATTGAAGAAATTTTTTCATGTGGATAATGATTCTCCCACCAATGAGTGCATTACACCCGAAAATGTCTGAAGTTTATATATGTCGCCTTTAAAAAAAATCCCACATCCGGTCAAGTTGGAAATGGAGTTGTAATGAAAAGTGGTTTTTCATATTTTTACAGATACTTTAGTATGTTGAGAAATTAAAAATATAAACTTTTGCAAGAATGAACACTTTTATTGAAGATAAAAAATCAAATCAAAAATTTTCACATTTTTTTTTCTTTCAAAAATCACTCCGAAAAAATGTACCAATCTGCCACATCGCTGCTACCCCCTTAAGTTGCTCCTATCAAATTCATATCAAAATATTTTTAGCTACTGTATATTTTTAGTAAGAATTTCTTACATAAGAAAATGAACGCTTTCAACATACATAAATTTGACAGACATACATATTATACGTAAATTCCATTTAGGATGAGGGTCGCTAAAATAACTTTTTTAAGCGGTTTTCAAAGGTCAAATTCTCGAATACTACAAAAAGCTACACAGTGCTCGCCCAAATAGTTTAAAACAGACCAATGCTTGATCCATAAAGCTCACCGCTGCAATTTTGTCATATTATTCTTAGGTTTTCATGCCATATTGTCCTTATTTTTCAAAAACAGGTGTTCCTTAGTTTCTGTTGTTTTTATAGAGCGACGGACCAAAATTAAAAAATAAAGGTTATTATACAGGGTGTAAGGTTTTTACCTTCTTTTTTCCAAACTGGTTACACTTGATTTCCGCCTTACACCCTGTATATGAATTTTTAGGATCTTCAAACACAAGTTGCCACTTTTCAGCTTACTTTGTATAATCTGAATTTCTTCAGATTTATTATTTTTACTTTATAAATCGTCTTTTGAAAAAACACTCAAAAAACGCGCGTATGAAAGTTACGTGTCTAAATTACAGTAAAATTTATTTTCTATTTTTTATTAATAAGGATCTTTAAAATACGGCCCTGTCGACTGTTGAAAATTTATTTATTTTTCATTCAAACGATTTTTAAGTCAAAATCGAAAATTTAAATTCTTGAAAAAAGTCGGAAAAGACCGAAATTTTAACACATCGGAAATATTATTTGTTTTCATGAGTTAAATGAAATAAATTTAAAACGGTCGACAGGTCGGCTTACCAACAAGGCAACTAAAGAAATTAAACGTAGACATGTTTCAATATAGTGAAAGTAGGCATTCCCAATATTTTCACCTAAGAATTCCAGAAAACTTAGTTTAAAAAATTTTGAACCAGAAATGAGGAAAATTTTCAAAATATTTCCTAAAAGTTTCGACGAAAAATCTCAAAAAAGTGTCATATGATTTTCAAAATAGCATATTAAAAATATGTGGTCACCTACGGGAAAAGTCAAAATAGCCATATTAAAGAGTTTTTTTCGTTGATTTGAAACAAATAATGCAAAAAAAATTTGAACACAAAATAAGGTATTTTTTTGATATTGTTCGGAACTTTTTTCAAAAATTTCTCATAATTTGTCGCATTTGGAAAGTTTAATTCGAACTCAAAATTTTCTTTAACCCTTGGAAGCTCCAANAAATTTTAAAAAGTCGATTCTGAGAACACCACACATTCTTCGAAACTAATTTTTTGGAATTTATAACAACTTTTTGTCAGAATTTTTTTGGCAGTATTCTTTTTGTCATCTGACACCGTGAAATAGGGCCAATTATCTTATATATGAGGAAATTTCAGCAGATGATAACTTCTCCTTGGTATAATGGTTAACGTTTTGGAGTCTGAGGGTGATTTGTTAGAGTTCGAATCTTGTCTAATGCATACTTTTTTTTTATTTTTTTTCTTGAAGAATAGAGTTAGCGCAGTCCGACCCCCTTGAAGGTGTAATATGACAAAAATGTTATTGCCAAACATTTTCTCTTGCAAAACTATCCGGGTAAGTATATTTTCAGCTTCACAGGTCCCCTCATTTGAGAGATACAAAAAGTTGAAATTTGACCCTTTGGCGGCTTCATATGACAAAAAGATTCTGGCCAAAGAATTTCCGACGATAAGTTGTGCCAGATGCCAAAAAATTGGCTTCGAAGAATGTGCGATGTTCTCAGAATCGTCTTTTTAGACCTTTACCGGTCAATTACCAGTAAACCGGACATCCGTCAAAAAATCAAAAAATTTTGGCCTTGAAGTTTTTAATTGTCTGTTGGATGCAAAAATCCGTTTGTGAATATCTTGTTCCGTTCCAAAGTGAGAGTTTAAAAACCTCAGCCGGGTGTTCTAAAAAAAAAGTTACCTAAGACAACATCAGTTGGATTCGAACACGCGCTATAGAGATAGTAAGCATTTTTAAGATGGACTAAGGTGATAAAAGGATATACAAAATTTTCAGTTACACCATTTTCTGCATGACGTTATTGGTTCAGCAGCTGAATTTTTATTTTGACCACTTTTTTCCAAATTGCCACTGTATAAAAGTCGTAATTTATATGTCAAAGCAGCGTTTTATAAAGCGTAATAACTCAGTTATTAAAACTTTGATGATAAAGTTTATCAGATAAACTCTCAAAATTGTCCCCATTATGTTTATCATGCATATCATGATTTAAATTGGGTTTTGTTCAGCGGCTGAATTCCAATTTTGGGGTAATACTATCTTAGCGTGTGTAGATACTTGAGGATTCTCGCAAATTTTTGTATGAGGTAACCTCATTGAGGTTTCGGAGAGATTTTTTTTGCGTTTTCAACTAGCAAAATTCTCGTAAATAAAGCAACTTTTACCTTATAATTCATAACTTTAAAGATTTTGGGGATTAATTGTAAACCTGAAGCTAAAATTCAAAACATATAGAATTTACAAAAACAAATAGTTTAAACCTCACCAAAAATGAGAAATTGTTGAGTCTTTTTTGATACGACGGAAAAAATTATTAAGAAGCCTCGTTATGGTCATAAGCAAAGCTTTGCGACTAATTTGATGCACGAAAGTTTTTGTCTCCGGAAAGTGGGTCTACAAATTATCTACAGAGGTTTCAATTCTGATTAAATAAATATTGATTTTCTTGAGAGAAGTGTTCAAACGACAGATAATTAAATTTTAGCTTCCAAGATTATGAATTATATTCGAAAATAACTCATTGGCCAAGCTGCAACTTTTCCCATTTAAAAATATTCTTCAAGCTGGGTCAGCCCACTTAATAATTCATTTTTCGATTCGTGCATCAAATTACTCCCAAAGCCTTGCTTATGACCATAACGAGGCCTCTATATTATTTTCTCCGTGGTATCAAAAAAGACTCAACAATTTCTCATTTTTGGTGATGTTTGAACTATGTGGACAATAAAAAAAGATGGTCAGTTTGTTAATGGGCAGTGGGGCCAGCTGGAATTTGCCGCGCTGTGCAAGTAATGGACAATCACATATATTTCGCGTTACTTTTCTTATTTTGTTTGTTTTCAAAATTGACTATATTTTTTTTAATTCAAGATCATTGTACTTTATTTTATTTTCAGAATTAATAATAATAATTTATTTTAAAAATAATGTATTTCAATAATAATTTTTTTGAATAACAATTAACTATAATTTATTATAAATTGTCTTGTATCTTTCAACTTTCAGAACAATTATAAATAGTGAACCCAAGCAGTTTTATAAATTGAACCGCGAAATAAATTTGATTGCCCATTATTTCCAGCTGGCCCGCTGCCCATTTACAAATTGACCCTTGTTTTGGGATAACCCGCCTAATTTGACCCGTATTCAGACTCCTAAAAAGAGGTTTGGACCACCAGGAGCAAAATTTTGAACTACACGCCTCGTTTCAGGATGCGTATCCATACATGGTTGTTGTTCTGCAACCGTCTATATATTTCCTGTCTGTGAAGGGTTTAGGGACGCCGACTGGAAATCATGTTATGAGCGTATCTTGAATTATCTGATGCTCTGAGAAGTACCGGCAACATCCTTATTAGTTTCACTTGAATCACTTCATACTTCAATTAACAAATAAATTATTTCTCAATTCATCTTTCTCCAAAACATCACTTGAAGTTGAAGGAAAAATTGCTTTATGTTCGTCACTCATCCGTGAACCATTATGTTTCAAATTGCCAGTTTAATATTCCAAAATGTCATAATTATCGCATCAAAGTATCAGTTTGTAACGCCGGGCATTTTTATCTTCAACTTTATGTTCAACATTGTTCCTTTATTGTTAATTATTCACTTGTTTGTTCAGAATTGCCAGTTAGCACCATTTTGAGTATTCATGTTTCTGATTAGCAACTGGATTATCATGTTAAATCATACCGGAGAAAGTGTCCACAAAATACTCTTTTTTATGTTTATCAAACAATCATGGGCCCTGACTGGCAATTCTGAACAAACAAGTGAATAATTCACTGATTCAGGGCATGAAACTTAGGGCATTTACACTAAGAGCATGAAAAAACTAAGGTTTGTGCGAGAAAAATGGGTCACATAAAACTGAATGTGGGCTTTTTCAACAAAATAAGAACAAACAGCGTGTGAATTCACCCTAGACTATAAAAAACCAACTGAGTGTGAGAAGTGACTGAACAATTATTTCCGACTGAATTAATAAAATATAAGATTACGATCATATGAAAATAATTAGTTAGTTTCCAGTTTTTAACAAGAACTGATAATTAAACAATTTCAGTAATCTCAGAAAAAATTCAAAATGTCCGATTCGGACCAATTCTTTTTGATGTTATTATTCATTAGATATTTGTGCTCAGTTTCAGCTATCTAAAAACTTAATCAGATAAGTTGTTTTCAAAAGCCGAATGTATTCGCCGCCTTTGACTCAGAATGCTCGTTCTTCCTTGATTAAAGATATACCGATAAAGATGGCTTCGTCGACATTTCTGCCACGATTAATTCTCCCCAAAAAAACTGAAGGCAGCGAAGAGGCAATATTTTTCATTTAGGGCGGCTTCGTCGACATTTCTGCCACATTGATTACTTAGGGCGGCTTTCTCGACATTTCTGCAACAATGATTTCGTAAGGCGGCTTCGTCAAAATTAATATAAAATAAAATTTAAGGTCTTTAGGAAATTATAGGTCAAAATATATGTGAGTCAAAGCAAGTGTCCCGGGAAAAGTGGGTCTGAACAATTATCTACTGAGTTCAATCTGATAAATATAATCAGATTTTCTCGAGAGAAGTAAATTCTAAAGCTGTCAAGATTATGAAATGATATTCAAAAAAAAATCGTTAGCAAGCTGTAACTTTTTCGTGCTTATTATCGTTAGCTTAACCAGAATCGTTGTGTTCTAGCTCATTAAACACATTTAATCCAACTTAAGGGCCTCGGTGCATTTTGACAGATTTGCACTTTTTCAATTTTTTTGTCTTGATGGGAAACTTTTTGCCACTTTAAAATTTTTGGATGAAAACTTTTTCGAATACAAGTTGCCACTTTTCAGCTAACTCCGTATAATCTGAATTTCTTCAGATTAATTATTTTTACTTTATAAATAGTCTTGTGAAAAAACACTCAAAAACGCGCGTTTGCTATCGAAGGTGTCTAAATTACAGTAAAATTTATTTTTTATTAATTAGAAGCTTTAAAATACGGTCCTGTCCAACGTTGAAAATTTATTTAGTTTAAATGCATACGATTTGAGAGTCAAAATCGAAAATTTTAATTTTTGAAAAGAGTCGAAAAAACCGGAATTTTAGCACATCGAAAAAAATAATTTGTTTCATGAGTTAAATGAAATAAATTCAAAACGGTCGACAGGTTGGCTTACCAATTGAGCAAGTCTCGGCAAAATAATTTTTTTTCAATTCTTTAGTAAGAAGGGCTTCGTTGGATTTCTTCCAAACTGTATTTTCATTCAAAAAAGTATGATTCAGAGTTTAAACAAGAGCGAAGAAACTAAACGAAAGCATATTTAAATACATAAAGACAAGTAGTCATTCCAAATATTTTCAGCTAAGAATTCCAAAAAAAATTTGTTCTCATTTCTTGTTCGAAAATTTTCAAAATATTTCTAATTATTTTTGACGAAAAATCACTTAACTATGCCATATGGTTTTTCAAAGAGCATATAAAAAATATGTGGTCACCTAGTCGAAAAGTTAAGGAAACCATTTTGTAGAGGTTTTTCCGTTGATTTGAAACATATATATTGAAAAAAAATTTGTACGAAAAATAAAGCATTTTTTCATAATGTTCGGAGCTTTTATCGAAAATTTCTCATAATTTGTCGAATTCGAATAGTTTAATTATAACTCAAAATGTTCTTAAAAAGCCAGAATGCAAAAATTCGCTAGTCACAAAAGTTGCCTGAATTATGTAACATCACTTTGATGGTATATTGAGAAGAATATATTGATTCAGTGAAAAGTTTTTCATCAAGAGCCCAAATCAGTATCTGTCAAAATGCACCGAGGCCCTTAATCGGTGCTATCAAAATAAAAAAACATGCAATTATGGATTTTGATTGGCAAGATGAGCATATTATTCGTGAATTTTGAAAATAATATCTGAAATATTTAATAAACTGCTTATTTTGAGGATCAAGATAATTAATATTTAAGTGCACATTAAAAGGCACATTTTAGATTCTTAATTCTGATGAAGTTTATAAAATTCTTTATCACTTTATTATCTAGAAAATTAATAAGAAAAAATTCGAAACTAGATGATAAATAAAAGATGTTGAGTAATAATTAAGTGTTGCAGATATTTTGGGTTCGTGGTGTTTTTTTATTCTCCGAGAGGTAGCGGTCGTATTTAATTACATTTAAGTCTAGAAAAATTTCCTAACAGCACTTTCTAACCAAAGTATAAAAGGGATATGAAAATTAATCAATGATATAATCTGAAAAAAAATAAAAATGCATGAAATTTTTTTTCTGAAATACAAGTTTTCTTCTCGCGCTCGATGAAAAAAGTAAAACAAATATAAATGTGCAATTTTCTCCAACAATGACATTTTGTGATATCTCACAATTTTGTGATATCTCACAATTTTGTGAATTCTCACAATTTTGCGATATCTTAAAGAATGCTGTACCAAAAAGAAATTATAATAATTGCCCTGTATCCCTTTTTTTTAAAAAAAATTGCCACTTTAATAATTTTTAGTTAATTAATATCACAATAATATCTATTTGAGTTTTAATTAATTTTCGATCTTCTTCAGATACTTAATATAACAGTTGTGGAACAGAGTGAACAAAATTAATTTTTTCTAACCTCATGAATACAGTATTTTCTGTACTAATTTTTTAAAAAATTTTTCTCAAAACTCACAAAATTACTGTATTCTAATATGAAGAGAAAAAAAAAAAACCAGAAGGTTTCATTAACAAATGATAAATAAAAATAAGGCTCCAAAACGCTTGACTATGTATGCCTTATTTTAATAAAAGTTAACCATTTTTATGTTTACTTGAAAGTTTTTTCGAAGAGGAAACTTATTACTAAATCGACGGAAAAAAAATCCGTGTATCGCCACTCCAAGGAATGCAAAGTAAGGGTGTTAGTGCGCTGCGCAATGCCACGAGAGTACTCGGGCAGTTTGGGGACTAACACGCATATCTAAAGAAAAAAAAACCAGAGGTTCATTAACAAATGAATAATATAAATAAGGCTCCAAAAAACGCTGACTAATGTATGCCTTATAATAAAAGTTTAAACATTTTTTTGTTAACTTGTGAAAGTTTTTCTGAAAGTAAAGCAGAACTATACTAAATACGACGAAACAAAATCGACTTGTGATAGTTTCGCGACTTTTCATAGAGTGGTTTATCCACCAGGGGCGGCCAAACTTGAAACTTTAGGTACATTTTTCTGGTTAAGTACATATCAGATCAAGTTCATTCAAGGAAATAAGTCTATAATACCTAAGTGCTAATAACATCAAAGCCGGTTTTAGTGTTTTGAAAAAAAAATTAAATATACAGTAGATGACCTCAAAAAATCTGAATTTTTGTCGACTAGGTCATTTTCTGAGAAAACTGCTCACTTTGGAATTAAATATTTTTTTTCTGGAGGTTCGATCTTATACATTTCGCGGATCTTTACTCGTGTAAAATTTTCATTTTGTGCATCAAAAACGAAATATATACGCATAGAGTTGAAGTTATTACTGTATTTTAGTTTTCAAAAACTAAATCGGAGTTAAAAGTAATAGGCTTAATTTTCTTAGAAGAAACATTGATACTGAATAATGTAGCTTAAACAGAAAAATTGTACCTAAAGTTTCAAGTTTGGCGCCCTTCTTGTAGGAAAACCACTTTAATGAATAAGATCGCGAGAACCATCACCAACACATATTTTTCGTCGATTTAGTTAATAGAAGTTCTCTCACTTCCGAGAAAAAACAATTTCACAGACAAACCCCTTAAGAGTTCTGTGTAAACTGTTCAATCCAAGAAGTCTCCACTTGTCCATAAATTTCATAAATAAAAATAAATATCCAACTGTTAAAAAGTGATAATCCGGTTTTAAATGTGACAAGCCTCAATATGTATTATTTATTATATTTTATGAATTTCACTTATAAATAAGGCTGGAACATTTTTGTGATCAGTATTTAAAATTGATTAGTTGATAATTAAAATATGATAAATACGCGTATTACCAAATGGGCAATAATTTCATTTTGTTACGTAATAGTATTTTGAAAACCGGCTGAAAATATTGTTCTTTCATCAAGTTATTTCTTTGTGCTCCACAGCGCCCGCAGGAGGCTCGATTCGCTTTGACTGAACCAAAATTCCATTTGATCACGTGCACAAAAAGTTAGAACCGAAGCAAAAAAACTTTAATCCCTCTTGATCCCTTGCAACAAAAATTCCATTCTGATCGAGCGACACAAAAAGTCAAGACCCAAGCATAAAAACATAACCTTGGCCTCTTAATCCTTGCCGCCTTTCGAACTATTATCCGCCAGTCTCCGAATATAAGATATCACATTATTAAACTATTTTATTTGATGATTCTCTCCTGAAGACTAAATGGGAATTGGTACTAAAAAAAATGTTTAAGATCTTGAGTCTGTGACAGCATAAACATTAAGCATAATTAGTATGCAATAAATTATTTAAAACTGAGATATTTTAATGAGAATGTGGATAGGATTTATTTGAGTTTCGTTGATGCTCAGTGAAGCAAATAAAAAACAATATTAATTCAAAGCTAATGTGATAAATGAAGAACGAGTTTGAAGAAAATGAACCCGAATCGGCCAAACGCCTATAGAAGACGTTTTATTTTTATTTAATCTCTAAAAAATAAGCCCCAAACCACGAAAGCCGATATAAAGGGTATGGTTTGAATAATTTTGAAGAAATGAGACCCAAATTTAACGATTACCGGAATCGGGTCACTGCACTACTCGCTGCCTCGCGCGAAAACCGATGAATTAATTGTTTTTTTCGATATTTGTAAAACTTTATTGGAAAAGATTTGAAGATACAAAAAATTTTAACAATGCAGTCCCATAACCTAATCACCCCGCTGAGTTGCCGAGGTGTTCAGCTCTGAGGTTTTGTACAAGGAAAAATTTTAATGGCATGTGCCTCGACAATGGGTTTAAAATCAAATAAATTAACAAAATATGCTATATTATTGGCTTTCACCAGTAGGTTTCAATCTTTGTTGAATTGTTTATTTTTCAAATTTATTAATAATTTTTGGATCCAGACCGTAAGCCGAGATTTCGAATCGATAAGAAACCCCGGTTTTGAGTCAGTTCTACCATCACCGTAGTGCACGTGTCGGTACTCAATTCTGATAGATTTATAGATAATTTTTCACGAGCGAAGGAAGTGGCATAAAAGAATAGAAGAGGTAATACTACCTTGAGGTAATAAGTTGTTGAAGTGACTAACTAATGTGGTATTTGACCATCAAATTTTGATGTGCTTGTTATCATAACAACCAAGGTTCCGTGACTGAAAATAAATGATTAAACATTTCGATTTGGCAATTGACGTTACCAATATCACATTAGTAATTATATTCAGATGTAATTATCTCTCGACTCGAAAGTTTCGAGGTAGTGCAAATGAGATCCCGGCCCGATCATAGCGAATAATAATAAATTGAGAGTTATTTCTAGATTTTGTGAGTGCGGATTGAATTATCTCACCTGATGTGATTTCTAAAAATTCCGGAAAGCAAGGTTTTTCGGTTTTAGAAATTATTGATAAAGGTCGGCTTCCACAGGTGGCATATATCCCTTTATCACTTTTTGATTAGAATGCGTAGCCACTACTCCTTTTAACGTGTGATTTTAAAGTTGTGGCTACGCATTCTAACCAAAAAGTGATAAAGGGATATGATATGTGGAATGGTCTATGTGAGTCGTTAGTGTTGGACTATATTTTATTTTTGAAATGACCCATCGTATAGATGTACCACAAGTGGCTGCTTCAAAAATATTATTCTTAGAAACTAGGTGATCTTTTTTCAAATATATTTATTGACTTTGTAATCTCATGTAATTATAGGCTGTGTTGAGGGTACCGAGTTGTTTATTTTACATAACAGCGTATTAATGCAGGGTTTACAGACAGACATTTGACACGGTTGCAGAATAAGGCGCAGATTCATCCTAGAATAGTCCAGGTCTTCTTTGAAGTAAATGTATTTTTGTACAATGGCCAAAGTTAACCTCCCTTTTCGGAAAAAGTTTTTATAATCAACATTTCAAAAATAATAAATAAACATCAAAATAAGGAAAAATGTGTTTTTCAGAAAAAAAACTGTATTTTTTATGGAAAAAAATCAATATGCAGTATTTTCCCAAAGAAGAAATCAAAAAACAATATTTTTTCTAGAAAGAATTCAAAATCCCTAAACGACCTTAAAATTTTACATTTCTACTGACATATTTGTATTTCCTTTACCCAGTGTAAAATTTTCTTATGTACGGAATTTTTTTGAAGCATGTTTAAACAGAACATTTGAAGCGAGTTTAAGTCTGTGGTTTAAAATTACTTGTGGTAATTATACTGACCACCATAAGTATTTCAGTACGCAACCTAAGTCTGAGTACTCGGTAACTCTTTTTTCGAATTCGTCTGCTAGACCGATTTGTGCTGAGTCGCAAGTTAATTTAAATCTTGGGGCCATTCACTAAATAGTGTATGTTTTCAATACTTACAATACTGCAATACTTTGAGAAATCGCTGTTTTGGTGACTACAGCCCTATTTTTTTAATTGTCACTTCAATTTGCATGGCAAATTATAAGGCGGCTAATATCAATGAAACATCAACAACGGCGGAAGCTCGGTTTTTAGAGTGAAATCAACCTGTTTTATTGGTCGTAGTTACCTAACTGGAATTTTCAGGTTGCTTAATTTTTCATGAAATCATTTATCAATCAAAACTTTGAGGTCATCTGGTAAAAGCGACATTGTGAAACCATTTAAAAGTTTGGATTGATTTTTTGCAGCAAAAATTCAAAAGATCGGACTGGACACAAAAGATCTGTCGTTTCAAGAATTATAAAATCCATCGCTTGTTTACGGTTTTGCACTAAAGCTGCCGTCTTTTGGAAAAAAGTCTTTTTGGCTTTTCATCTAATAAATTTTAGAAAAATATTATTTTGAAATTGTATTTAGTTTAATCGTACAACGTGATTTTGTTCACGATGCCTGAGTTTGGATCACGGATCGGCAATAGCTCTGCACTGCTGTACCGTCTGCTCAACTTTTTTAGAGCAGAGCAGAGCAAACGTTTTGAAAAATCAGGGTAGAGCAGAGCAAAGCAAACTTTTGAAAAATCAAGCTAGAGCAGAGCGAACCAAAAAAATGGTGCTAGAGCAGAGCAAAAGATTTCAAAAAATCTGCCGACCCCTGGTTCAGATTGACCAATGAAGTGTCGGTATTTCAAGGAGCTTTAAAACATGTTTTACAAGTCTCGCAGACAATGTCGGCTAGCTTGAAAAGGGCCAATATTATTCAGACAAAAATATTTAGTTTTTCTGGTTTTCTGAGAGTGATTTACTGTGAGCAATATTTTTTTCATAATTTCATTGTTTTCTTGACATTTTAACGATTTCGGATAAATCTTTTTCGAATTCATGTTTATTTAATTAACTTTATGTCATTTTTTTCAATTAAATTAAATTTATGCATCCTAGAAATTCGAAACGAAAATATTACTTTAAAATCACCAAATTTCTTACTCTGACCATATATTTGACGCAATTTAAACTCTAGATATTGTCCAAATTGACCAATCAGAGCACATTTTCCTAAGTACGCGTATAGTTAGAAAGTACGCGTATAGTTAGAATTACGCGTTTAGTTAGGGTTTTTCGCAAAAAACTTTCTACTACGTAGCACGCAGTGATTTCCTCACGACTCCGTATACAGAGCTTTATGAAACGGCTGTGTACAGAGTTGATATAACGAGATTAGAAGCGCTGTGGACAGAGTTCCGTGTAAGGTGGTAAGCCCACGCTAGATTCTCAGATTGGCCGCTAACCAATAAGATAGCTAGCGAGCAATCAACTCAACTTATTTTATATTCGAGCAAGGTAATTCATACAGAGATTACGCTGAATACGAGTAAGTCGAGATATTACGTTTAGTTGAACTGTTAAGTAATTGAATACATAGGTTGTACTACATTAATCTAAAGTGTCAAGACTTCATAATCCGCAAGAGATATCATCGCAGTTGACCTTACGGATATTAGAAGTTCCGCAGGCTACAGTATACTGAACGCAGCCTGCTCAGCAATTAGAGGAGCTTAAACCCCAGAGTTAACAGAAAGTATACCCGTTAGTCCTATTGCTACGCTATACGCCGGCACGCCCCCGGTATCCGAAAAATAATTTTTTAATTCAAATTTGCCGATATTGATCAAGTGTGTATTTTTGTATACAAATAGTATTTTCTCCGCCAATAAGCATGACACAAACACACAAAAGTGCACCTGGGAACACTCCAAATAAAGTCTGAAATTCCAGCTTTCCGGTCAAAAAATCTTTTGTTTAAGAAAAAATATTGGGTTAAGTTTGGCGACATGTTCAGGCCTTATTCATCTTTTCCGTCCGTGAATAAAAAGCTTGAAAAGACAAAATTAATATTTAAAATTTCACCCATTTTTAAGACAAAAAACCTTAACCAATTTGTCAAACAAAGAAAGATTAATTAAATAGTCGACAAAATTCGTCAGCCAATTCGTCCAGAAATAACAGCAATTTATAGACTGCAAGTAAAATAATACCAAAAGTCATTATTTGCTAATAATTTCGAATGACTCTTTATAGTACTTTAATAGGTCTCCATCATTCTCGGTCTTGTTTGTATTATGGCCATGGAGTTGGAAACTATGAAAAAATGGGTCGAAATTTTGAAAACTAAAACTTTCACAATTTCGAAAAAGTGTACTCAAAATACCATGAAGAAAAAAAGAAACGAGAAAAAACAGATATTAGTAAGTTTGATGAAGAATACAAATATAACGAAAATAAGCATTTGTTTTCAGATAAATTTGTTCGGAATAATGTCTCAGCGGAAATGATATATGAATTAAAATGCGGTATAATATGTTTATAAGCAGCACATATATTTTGGATTATAATTTAAAACTCTATAAAGTGACGCAAAAATTTTCAAGATTCACTTAAATAGAAAATTTTTAATGCTCAAGAAGTCAATTAATTTTTAAAATTTCCAAAAATTGAGTTTTGAAATATGTTACTAAAAATGAGAAAGCGATAAAAATTGGTGGACAAGAAAGGCAAAATACCCAAAGAAAGCTGGTTCATAAAAATATGGTTACAGAAAACTCTGCCTGCCAGTAGTTCAGTGACTTTATGCAAAAGCTAAAGGGGAGTTGAAGGGGTGCCATGACCCAGCAGACTGGAGTCATTATAAGTTATAATTATAACTTACGAAAATAATAAGTCAGTATTTTTTTATGCTTATTCTAGTTAGCTGAACCGATAAACATATGTTTCAGCTTGATAAAATTATTTTTATTATGAGAAAAGATTTGAGTTCGAGTTTTCATTTTTGAAATAATAAAAATTCAAAAAATTCAAACTATTATGAAAATTTTTTGGCCAATTTTATTTGTTTTGTTTATTTAAATCTGTGGGTAGAAACCTTTAAAATAGCCACTTTAATTTTTTTCATGGATTCCTACATATTTTCTAACCGCTGTTTTTTAAAATCCTAAAATTTTTATTTTTTTTAATATCGAATTTTTGAAAAATTATGAACATTTTCCGCAAATCATGTCCAAAATTTTGAATTTGTAGTTTTTTGAATTCAAAATAAAAATTCAGGCAGAATCACCTATTTTATTTATTTTGTATCTATTAAATCTACGTATGTCAACTAATGAGTTGGTCGCGCGATTATCATTTCTAAACTATCGATGAAATTTCTGACACTTGGCTGTACACTCGATAAGTGCCATTTTGCATTAAATTTATATATATTTCATGCTAGCAAAAAATTCCCAATAAAATTGCGGGTATAATAGGCATTACTTCAGATAGTTAGAACATTTTTTAATATCAAAACGCAATTGAAGGTCAATTTTTATTTCAAAAAAAGTTATTTTTCTCTACTTTTCGCCATTTTTGACTATTTTTCATCGAAAAAAACTTTGATATTAAGGGAATTTTTTACTCTGCAGAATTAAAACAAGACTTTTCAGCGCATTACAACCAACAATGTCTGAAGTTTTTATGGGGGTTCTGAATGTAAATTGCTGTAATTGCTGGGTATTTGTAACCACTTTTCACCAGTCTGTAACTTGTGATTAAAATGATCAAACATGAAAATGAAAAAAATATATTGTTTTGTAAACACTTTTCATGATTTTTATAAACCCAAAATTTTTTCTCATTAGTAACAAATTCGTAAATCGTATTACGAAAACGAGTTTTAAAAATGCACAATTTTAGCCCAGCAGTCAAAAACTCGAGCAGGTAATATACGAATTAGTTGAAACTTTCAAAATAACACGGAAACATAACAGTCGACCAAACTACAGTTAAGAGATAATATTAGTTTACGTTCAGGTGATTCGTGCAAAATCTCTCTTATATATCATTAAAAATGATTTTTATGAAAGCGAAAATATTAAGCGAATAAAATGATTACAAACTACAGTATGAAATTTGTGTCAATTGGCATTGATTTCAATTGATCGAACAAAGAGCGCGCACCGCTACTCCTTTGATTAGTCAAGTGTTATTATCATGATGAATAAGAAAAAAATCTTATTTCTTTCAATTATGCAGATAAAAATTTTTAAACATATTTCTCCTGCTCAATTTTTCACGGAGAGTTTAATTTTGGCATTTATAATTGATAAAAGTACGAATTGATGAATTTTTTTAAAATAGTCATATTTCAGATAGAAGATCTAAAAATAGATAACGAGGGCAAAATAGAGCATTATAATTAGTTGCAATCGATTTCTAAGCCCCGATTTACCTGGGTTCGATATTTTGTTTGTTCAATTTATCAAATAGAGAAAGTTGACTTGTGCAAGCAAATTTACAATCAGAACCCCCTTAATATAGTCCCCCTCGCGAAATTAAATTCTCTGAAAATTTGACCCATAGTTAATTAAGCAAAAAATGACAATGGACATGGCCTCGCGGTCCAGAAACCACCAGGTGGCGCGCTAGGGATCAAAAACCTGTACACACTTTCGATAAAATATTTCGGAACATTTATAATGAATATTATTTATTTTTCGAAGGACTCACCGTTGATACAGTACGCAAATNATAAGAAAAGTTTGAAAATTTTCGAAAATTTTTTCTTTATTTTATTTTACATTTGCAGATTGAATTCAAGTGCAATGATGCAAGCCAAAATTAGATTCAACCCAGATCAATACTTTCAAGGATACAGTAAGTGAAAATGAAAATAATACTCGTAAAAGACGAAATTATGAAATTTTTTTAGTATCGAAATTTTTTTTTTTAAATTTTTTGGAATGAAAGTCGATTGATCAACAAATGAGAATTGCAGTTAATTAACTTTTCTCTCATGTCTGAGTTCTGAGAATAGGCCGTCCGTCGGATATCCCTTAAGCGGAGTCCCCTCGCGAAATTTAAATTCTCTGAAATTTGACCCATAGTTAAGTAAGCAAAAAAATGACAATGGACATGGCCTCTCGCGGTCCAGAAACCCACCAGGTGCGCGCTCTAGGGATCAAAAACCTGTACACACTTTCGATAAAATATTTCGGAACATTTATAATGAATATTATTTATTTTTCGAAGGACTCACCGTTGATACAGTACGCAAATAAACTGTTTTTGTTAATTAATTTTTTCAAAAAATACAGTAGATAGCGTATAAAACCTTGTTTTAAAGTCACTAAAATCAAAATTTCGCGAAATCGGAACGGGGATTTTTTTGTTTTCACATATATCATACAATGAAAGCTTGCCCTTATTTAATTCGTAGTGGTTCCCCGGAAATGTGCTTAGAACAAAAGTTACAGAGCCAGAAGCGACGAGTAAGCTCACGCTAATCGCTTTTTTTTAATAGTGAAAAATTTTAATTATCAACTGAAAAAGAAGATTGGGCCAAATTCGAATGGTGAAGTGTCATATCAGAATTATGCAAGCTAGAATTTGAGACATAAAAATTTGAAATGTCTTGCAAAGATGATGTATTTGAGTTTATATTTTCATAACCGGCATTTCTGCAGATTTTTTCTCGTGAATTTATCTCGTATTTTCTCTCGTATATTTGACCATAGTTTAAAATATTTTAAATTTGCCCAACTAGGCTTACTTTTTTTTATGTATTTTGACATTTTAAAATTTTGATGAACATTCTTGCATTATATATAAATTTTTCATAACAGCGCCTTTTCTAAAATTCTTCTGGAAACAGGTCCGTATAAGTCGCGAATTAACTTCTCTGAAGTTCGCTGCATAATATTGAAGGACTGGCACATTTGGCATTAGTTAGAGGCCGTTTGATGATTCAAAAACCGGCTGTTCAAGCTCGAAACGAAAATTTAGGGTTAGCAAATAAGGCAGCAGCAGTTTTTTCTTTTATAGTAAAAAATACTATAAAAATTTAAAATTATTGCCCGTCTTTTATTTATGAGAATAAAGCCAACAAGGTCCGAATTAAATACCAAATGCAGGTAAATGCAAGGTTTCATTGTATAATATATGTGAAAACAAAAAAAACCTTGGCCCGATTTCGAAAATGTTTGATTTGGGTGACTTTAAAACAAATTTTTAGACGCTATCTACTGTATTTCAGAAAACAATGTAATAACAAAAAAAATATTTGCGTACTGTTTCAACGGTGAGTTCCACGAAAAATAAATAATTTTCATAATCAATGTTCCGAAATATTTATCAAAAGTGTTAACAGGTTTTTGCTCGTGTAAAACACGATGACCGTGAGCGCACCCCTCGCTTCTGGCTCTGTAACTTTTGTTCTAAGCACATTTCCGGGAAACCACTACGAATTAAATAAAGGCAAGGTTTTATTGTATAATATCTGTGAAAAAAAACCCCGTTCCGATTTCGAGAAATTTTGATTTGAGTGACTTTAAAACAAGGTTTCAGACGGTATCTACTGTATTATTTTTTTAAAATTAATTAACAAATAAAAATTATTTGCGTACTGTATCAACGGTGAGTCCTACGAAAAATAAATAATATTCATAATAAATGTCCCGAAATATTTTATCGAAAGTGTTTACAGGTTTTTGATCTTTAGCGCACCACCTGGTAGTTTCTGGACCGCGAGGCCATGTCCTTTGTCATTTTTTTGCTTAATAAACTATGAGTCAAATTTTCAGAGAATTTAATTTCGCGAGGGGGACTCCCTTAAAAGAATATTCTATAGTCTGGTTAAGTTGGAAATGGATGTACAGTGAATAGTGGTTTTTAATATTTTCACAGATAATAAGTTATGTTAAGAAATTAAAAATAAAAACATTCCCAAGAATGCACACTTTATTGTAGCTAAAAATTAAAAAAAATTCACATTTTTTTTTTCAGAAATCGCTTTGAAAAAATGTGTAGGTACCAATCTGTAGGACTTATGGGACCCTCTTAACGACTCACTTAAACTACTCACCAAATGTATGATATGCTTCATGTATGTATAAATTGTTTCAATTAATTTTTTAATTTAAAATTTGGACAGGTTGAAAAAAAAATAATGCGATCTCAATGAGTCTTTATAGTAGAAATCATAAGCGAATAATTTTTTATGCATCTCAGCTATTCGACAGATAATCTTTTGTCATTTAAATCAACCATTTTCATTTGTATTTTATTGTATAATTTGGAATCTGAAATGTAATTTATACTTTTGCATTTTCACTTCCTTCTGTTTGACAAAAATAACAAATATTAATTTCAGTAATTTATACCACAATGGTCGTTAGGTTTTCACTCGTACTTTTTTGTCTGCGTGAGTTTTAGGTTTTGGCTCTTATTCGGTCTGATTTGCTGAAATATGTTGTTGATTTTATAGCCAAACAACCAAAGTGCATTGTACAATACCTATTCCCGCTATATCCAGACAACTTCTTTTTCTTAGCCTGCTCCTGAAGATTATTTGCTATTTAGGTTTTTTTATAACACCAGAGTGGCAAAAAATCTTCAGGAGACCCCGTTGTTCATATCCTT
>SCLH01063126.1:23332-36891 GCA_004367855.1 Oikopleura vanhoeffeni
GATATGCAACAAAAAATTAGGAGCAAAAGTTATTACTTAAAAGATACAGTGCGGTTAGGGAATAAAACTTTGAAAATAATGAAAATTTGAAAAATTTTGACATCGAAAATATTTTTATATTTTTGGAAGCAAACCAGCCACGAAAATGAACCAATGAACTAAAATTCAGCTTCCTATCACTTAAGTCTGAGATACAGCCTCCGTACGGTTACCCCCTTAAGGGGGTACTCAACGTTTTTATTATCAGTGTTAGAGGGACATAATAACTGCACCAAATAGCCTAAAACAAGCCACAAAATGCATTTCTGCCTTATCATAAAAAAAAATCCGAGATTTCTCAAATTTTCAGTTTGTTCAGATTTTTCAATATTTTTTCAGAGAAAAAATACATAAACCTCAAATTTAATGAAAAATTCTAAAATATAAGTACCCCCTTAAGCTATCTTGCTAGATATTTTATTCTGGTTATTTTAAGACGTAGGATTTTTTTTGGGTTTTGAGAGTTTTTTTCAAAAAAAAAATGTTTAAGGGGATTTGGGTGTTCCAGTAATGCTGCTGTGGGAAAATCATAGGCGTTTTTTTAAACTCAATATCTTTGGTGAGAAATGAGTTGAACGTATTATGTTTCCAATTGTTATTGTAGTCCGTTACACTTGAGACAAGTCAAAAACCTGATTCATTCTTAGAAAATATTTATCACATCAACCTTTGAAATGCACATACAACCTAATTGCTTTGGTATTTCTTTTCATTGAAGTTATACCGTCACATTCCACGTATCCCAAAATCCCATAATGCCCGATATTTGATTCAAAACAAAATTCCTACAATTTAAACCAAGCAATTTATTAAATTCATCTTAATTCGCCGAAAAATTTTATTTGAAAAATTCCTTTGCTATAGTTAAATATGCAAAGAAGATTATTTTACAAAAAAAATTACCTCAACGAACGGCACATGCGATTTCTTTTTTCTTTTTTCAAAATTCTTCTTATTATCATTATTAAACTTTTTAAAAACCAGCAAATTTTAATAATTTTCTTTATATTTACTCAGCAATCACTATTCATGCTGATTTTTAATTTGCCCGCATTAATTACACATTGGAATTTGATGAAAATTGAAAATATTGAAAACAGGGGCAAAAACTCTTAACAATTATAATATTGAAATACTTTTCATTTTAATGTCTATTTTCGCTGTGATTATTATTCTTCGTGATTTCGAGGCTATCCTATTCATATAATTTTAATATCAAATAAATTATTTTTGCAAGGCCAAGATCCGATATCTAGAAACTAGTTTTATTCGAATAGTAATGACTTTTTTTTAAATTGGCAATCAGATTCTCTGTGTGCTGGATGGTCGAATAAAGAAAATAATACCGAATTTGAGACCGTGGTCGAAAATAACTACTGCACCCACAATCCCCTTAAAAGGTGCGAAAAGTGACCTTTTAGTCCGGTTCTCACGGAGTTAAATACGGTATGGAACTAAAATAAGTTGACTCGACAAGCGAAGGGGTTTTTGTCAGACGAGTGATTTTTTGCAAAATTTTCGAATGCACCAACTTGTCAAAAATTGATGGTAAAGTTATACTACCGGTATAACGGAAGTCAAATTTCATTAATTTACATGTCATGTACCAAAAGATGCGCAATTATCGGTTTTCTGGAAACGGTATTCTGAACTAAAGGTCATAAGTGACCGCAAGGTGGCCCCAGAGGGGAATTTATAACGGTTTTCACTTAAAATATAAATTCCCCTCTGGCGCCACTTTGCGGTCACTTATGACCTTTAGTTCATAATACTGTTTCCAGAAAACCGATAATTGCGCATCTTTTGCTACATGTAAATTATTGAAATATCACTTCCGGTACCGGAAGCTATACTTTACCGGTTAATTTTGACCAGCTGGTGCATCCGATAACGTTGCAAAAAATCCAACCCGTGGAGAAAACCCTTCGCTGTCGATTGAACTTGTTTGATTTCTGATATCGTTATTTTAAGTCCCGTGAGAACCCAGGGACTAAAAGGTCACTTTTCGCACCTTTAAACACTTTTTTTTTGAAAAAATCTCAAAACCAAAAAAAATCCTGGGTCTTAAAATGACCAGAAAAAAATTCTATACAAGATAGCTTAACCACATTGAAACCGATTTTTGACTTTTGAAATTTCTTATTTCAAATCGTCTCATGCATACGCCATCGCGCGCCAGGCAAGTCGGTTTATGACCTCACGAACTATTTTATTTTCATCGATCGGATATCAAAAGAGTTCTTTAATTTTTATCCTAAAGCTTTTCGATTTGGGTTATATAATCCAATTCGCGAGGCAAACAGTGCGCCTAAAAACAGTGCGAAAAACAAAGAATGATTCGGATCATATTACTGATATCGTCTATAATTTGGGGAGCATTCATCGATGTCAATTGTTTCAACTTTACGTCAGTTACAAATTAACACAAAAAGTTACTACACACACTTACTTACAAAACCACTGAAAATATATCATAAAATTATTTGCAACTGCCGAAATTAAACGTTCTACTTAAATTAAAGTTTTTTTTGTTTTCTAGATTCAATGATCTTATCTTATCAAAATAAGTGAGTGACGTAGTCAAAATCGTGAGTGCAACAAGTAGATATTGTCTTCGGCGTTGGTGTTTAATACAACAAATTTGGCGCATGCTTTTCATACCCAAATTGGTTTGAATCCTATTTTTAAAAACCAATTTGGGCACCCAAAGCACGCTCCTGTTATTTTTACCAAATTGGTCTCAATTAAAATTTTGGAATCAGACCAATTTGGGAACGACAAGCACCAGCGTCGTTTTTGTACCCACAAAGCAATATATATTATAGAGAAGAAAAAACGCTTGGTCTATTTGAGGAGTTTCATGGAATCAAATTTGGAATCAAAAATCAATGCTCCGATTTTTTCTAGTTTCAATTTGCATCAATTTGTATGTCTATTTCTAGAAAAAATATACAGAATACTATATATTCTGAATATAATTTTGATTTTAACCTTGTTCAATAGGAAAAAACTACCAATTTAATCATGAAAACGCTTTAAAAGTTGTCTGCAGTTAATTCACAAAGTGTCAAAATATCAAACAAATTTAATAATTTTATGAATGTATTTTAGTAGTTAAATTTTATTTTATTTACTTTGAGCATCATTAATAATGATAATTTAACCGCCAAGAAGTTTCAGAAGAATCCACCCATTATTTCTATAGGTCTATATATTAATGGTGGAAACTCACGTGAGCATTAATTTAAGCTTGCAAATTGTTGTAAAATTGTTAACTTAAAGATAAGAATAAATTCGTTCCTCAAATTTTCTTATACAGTCATTTTTTCGGGAAAACGATGTTTTGGACACGTGGGAGTTAATTTTTTTGTCTTTTCGTACGAGCAGATTTTAAAATCACACCCGGTAGCTAGGATTTAATACATTCATATGAACTTGCAGTGTACTCAAAAAAAATTCCTAAAACTACATTCTAAAGTAATATTTTTTCAAAAAAAGTGTTTTTGACCGACTAAAATGTGTAAAATGATACATTTCCGTTGTGATATGAAATAATTTCTTGCACTTATTTAACGTGAAATTATTCAAGGCTCATTCCATCAATATATTTTTGTTGAGGACTTCCTAATTAATACTAGAACTATCTTCGCAACTCAATTTTTTTGTAAAACGGTGTTTTTGAACAACTAAAATTTGAAAAATGGTACTTTTCCGTTCCGATATAAATAAATATTTTGAACCTTTGAAGCGTGAAATTGTTCAAAGTTCATTTCAGTCATAAAATTTTGGTGATGACTACCAAATTTATTCTAGAATTTATTATTGAAATCATTTGTTTTTCTAAAATGATTTTTTTGAACAACTAATATGTGTAAAATGGTGCTTACTCCATGCGGTATAAATAAATGTTTTGCACTTTTTCAGCGTGAAATTGTTCAAGGCTCAATCCGTGAATAGAGTTTTTGCGTGGACGCTCTAATTCATTGTTGAACTTTCTTCCAAAGTCAAAAACTGGTGTTTTGGACACCTAGGAGTTAAAATGGAGAAAAGTCCATATGAAATTTTTTCTTCCCGGGGGTCGATTACCTCACCTCCAGTTATTTTTAAGACGATCTGAGAAGTTTCATTTTTTGACTTGGCTGAATCGCGGTCACTCTAAGTACAGTATCTTATAACTTTCGAAACAATTATAAATAATAAGCCCAAGCTGTTTAATGAAGTGTACCGCTAATTGTATGTGATTGTCCGTTATTTGCACAGCACGCAAATTCCAGCTGGCCCCAGTGCCCATTTGCAAACTGACCATAGTTTACGACTATCTAACCGACCGAATAAAAAAAACGCGGTAAACGAAAAAACTCAGGCTGTAGACTATAAGTATATTTATACATTCATATTTGGTCCCAGTCACGAAATAGCTCTTTTCACCACCAGGTGGCGCCTAGTGTCAAAATAAATGATGTCAAAGTTTTCCCTCCAAAAGTTACGCTAGTTAGTATATTTGTAGATCATTATCTTGTTCTTGTACTGTTTTAACTGCATTAAACAAAAATTGCATCAAAATAATGCATTTCCGGTCTGATGAAAAATTTCTAGAACTCACCAAAATTTTTGAAATTAAACATAAGGGGAACTATCAGGGGTCTGTTCCGATATTCCGCCGGCCAAAATGACACTTGCCCGAAATATTGTTGGTCTCTGTGTTCTGAAACACGCTCGTGCAGGTGGGGGGTTGAATCGATAATTCCTGAAAAATCACTTCCGAAAAAATATCTTTCCCAAGATACGAAGAAAACTTTACTGGTTAGTTATTTTGGCATGCCAACAAACACTTTTAACTAAAAACTGGCTCATCTGCCAATTTGTATTTGATGTCAAGTTTCGATAAAAAATTTCCGGAACTTAAAGTACAGGCGAAACAATTTTTCAAAAAATCAACTCCCCGTATAATTAGAAACCCAAAGTATCCAAAAAAATAAGTAATTTTTGAATCACGCAAATTTTTTATAATGTATTCGGAACATTTAATTTGGCCATTTTAAAGGTTTTTAAGTAAGGTTGAGCCGATATATCGGCTCCTGTGATTCCAAGAGTTTAAAGCATCTGGGAAGATTATTGTCAATAATTTATTGATGCTGAAAAAAAAGGCAAGGATGCCTTGAATATTTGGACCGCTTAATTTTATCGGTGTGGTAATCCTCAACAATCACAAAGACAATCACTCGAGACAACATCAGTGCGATTCGAACACGGCGCTAAAGATATAGTAACCGTTTTCGAGATGGAGTTCCTTGGGAACAAAGATATGTAAATAAACAAACGCATGCACAGTGTAATTTCACATCTTACAGATTTTCTGAGATATTACTTAGTAAATAAAATTTTTCAAGATTTGGTCAAACTTTAATAATTCAGCAAACTAACATATTTTAAATCTGAATAGCCAACTACTCTCATGAAAACCGCTCTAATGAAGAAGTCAATAGTCTCTTATGACGATCAATGACCTCTAATGACACCTTTTGTGCGAAACAAGGGATCTTCTCTTTTTGGAAACCCTTTTTGATGATTCAATTATCATGCTTTATTTTTAACATTTTTTTAGTAATACAGAATTAAACAGCATAATTCGAAAAATAACCTTTGAGAATTTTCAGGTTATCGCTAAAATTGTGTGGGTATATTCTGAGAAATATGTAATTTTTATTTTTCACTACTATCATATATTTACAAGGCTGAAAAAGCATAACAGCCTATCATGAAAAGCCATTGTTCAGCATTGCCGAAAGTTAAGAATTTGACCTTTTAATTAAGTGATAATTTTTAGTCTTAATAATACTGTATTATTGAAATCCATGTGAGGAAAGATATTGTAACAGACCATATTTTAAACACTGTTAGCGCCTTGTCAAAAAGTGTATATAAACAAATCAAACATTATTAAAAGTCATTCTGCGATCATAAACAGGTGAGAGACAAAATGAATTTATATTCGAAAAATTCAATTGGAGATTTATTTTCATTTTAAATAGTCAACTTCAACTCAGGAAGTTGTTGTCTTGTATATCCATTTGGGTACACTTAGCATGCTGATGATTTCTGTTCCCAAATTGGTCTGAATCCGAATTTTTAAATAAACCCAATTTGGATGGAAATCACGCTCGTCCTTAGTGTACCAAAATTGCTAAAACATATGAATGACTTCGCAAAAATTGCGATTGACCAATTAAAATTTGAAAAACACTGATTTAATTCGTGATTAGACCAATTTGAGTACACGAAGCCATGAGTTTTGAACTCAAATTTGATCAAATAAACAAATTGGATTCAAATTAATTTGGGTACAGAAAGCACGATTTCAACTGGGGTCCTGCATTAAAAAAAGGTTTTACAGAAATGTTTGTTTTATTCCCTATAAGAACAAGAAAAACGTCCCTTGGAAAACTTTTTTGCAACTAAAAATGAACTGCAGTCCCGCGCTCCTTTTCATTTATTTTAAATCTGTCGCTTTAAGGGGTCATGAGTAAGGTTATACCCGAAATCACTTTCCTCAAAATTCTGGTCAATTTTGATGAAATATGCGTAGGCGGAAAAGCTGATAATCGAAAAAAAATTCAAGCTGCCCAAGTTTGCCTAAAAAAAATTCTGCTTTATTCGACGGAGAATTTTCCCGGCTTTCTTTGAAACCCCATTAAAACCTTGACGATTGGTTAGCTACTCAAATCTACAATTTTAACTTATAAATGACATTTTACGATAAAAAAAAAATTTATTTTCATTTGCAAAAGGTTTTTAAAATTCTGCGCCAGTTATTTTTACTACTTGTTCATAAACTTTTTAGTTACAAAGATAGTTTCAGCCCCGGGTATAAACCTTTTGACCCTATTGACTTTAATAACCCTAATGACTCATAGGTGATCAAATGCGCTTTAAGGGGTCGGTACATTTTTTCTAGTGAAAAATGACCCTTTTTCTGATATTTTGTCAAGTTTTGAAATCAGACCACGATTTGCTTTAAGATCCGACCAAGTGAATTTATATTTAATGATGCTTCAAGGCTCAATGATCAGTTGAAAATTTAAACAAAATCAGTTGATAAATACATCACGACTCAGACGTCCTGAGTCAGGACTCCTGACACTTATGAGCTGAAAAGTTTTCGTCTAACATTTTATGAAATAAAATTTTGAGCGGAATTTCAAAACTTTATTTAAACAGAAAATTTTGAAGGGGTTTTCGGTCTTATTCGAATTTTATCTGCAGTTAAGTTAGGGCTGAGTTCTTTGATCGAAAAAAAACTTATTTTTGTACTGCAAAATTGAACAAGTATTGTTATTAAAACTTTAAATTTTCGCGACCTGAATTTCAGTTTCGTACGATCCGTTTATAATAAGTACAGGCTAGTGCGTGCATATAATTTTTTTAACCAAAGTGCCCCCTTAGTAGTAATAGTGTGGTCACACCGTTTACATTTTGGCTTTTGGCAACGACTAATCCGATTCAGTTCTCAGATAGCACACAAATTTTGAGTCAAACAAAAAGGCAAAGCTTTAGGGAACCCTTTCTATGACTCATAAACTATGACCCCTTAAAACGACAAATTTTCGAGATAAAAAGGTGTTTCCTTAAAGCGCATTTTAAAAATTATGATAAATTATTCTTTTTTTGGCACACTATCGTTAAATAAACTGAAAAGTGAAAAATGATTTCTCTAAATATTGGTGGTCATTTTGACTAAGAATTTGTGAGCTATCTGATAATTGAATCGGATAAGTCGAAACACGATCGTACATATATACCTTTAACACACTTATGTGAATCTAGGAATGTGCGGGTTGAGGAGTGTTAGCAGGGCAACTATTAGGAGAGCCACTCCTGAGAGGGCCAATTATGGGGCCACTTCTACCGCTCCTTAGCCCGCACATTCCTAGATTCACAAAAATGTGTTGAAGGGATATTATCTTCTTTTATATTTCATCTTTTGCATATTTATGGTTTTTGTTCATATAAAATTACTAAATTCCCGTTAATTTCAGATAATGTTCCACACCCGATCTCTTTCAGTTTTAAGTCGCCGAGGCCAAGCTACTCTCCCCGACCTCCCATATGATTACCACGCCCTTGAGCCATTTATTTCTGCCGAAATTATGGAGCTCCATCATTCTAAGCATCATGCTACATACGTGAACAATTTGAATGTTGCAAACGCTGCTTTGATCCAGGCTTCAAATGACGGAAATGTCACTAAATGCATCCAATTGGCACAAGCGATCAAATTTAACGGCGGTGGACATCTGAACCACACTATTTTCTGGCAGGTAAAGTCATTAAAACTTAAGGGCCTTGGTGCTATTTGACAGATCCGGATATGGGCGCTTGACAAAAAGATTTTTACTGGGTATATATATTTATGGGTATATGGGTATTATGGGTATATATACCTGCTAAAAATACGTCCTCGTTTTGTTTTTTTGCTCTTGTTTATACTATGAATCATAATTTTTGCAATGAAATTACGGTTTGGGAGAAATCCATCGAAACCCTTTTTATTATAAAATTAAAAAACAAATTTCACCGAAACTTGCCATATTGGTAAGCCGGTAGCAATATTGGTTAGCCGAAAAATATTTTCTTCGATTTTGACGTAAATATCGTATAAAATCAAATTGAATAAATTTTGAACGGTGATCGAGACCGTTTTTCACGGTAACTAATTAATAAATAATGAATTTTACCTTTATTTTGACACCTCCGATAGCAAACACGCGTTTTTTCAAAAGACGATTTATAAAGTAAAATAATCTAACCGAAAAAATCATATTATACGAAGTCAGCTCAAAAGTGGCAAAATTCGTTCGAAAATGTTTTTATATGAAAATTTCAAAGTGTGCAAATCTGTCAAATAGCACATACAAACAATCGAGCTGAAAAAAATATTAAATCTTGGAATTTTTAGTACCCCAATGTGATTATTGAGTTGAGCAGGCTTCCATAAAAGCCATCCATTTGGCGATTTTCCATCCCTATCCCCAAATTTCACATACATTACGTGACATTCTGTATCTCAGCTGACCTTATAAATGGAAACCACAGTTTTTAACATAAATTTTAAAAATCTCGCGCAAAAAATCCTATTAAATTTTGATATTCTTAGAACATGTCACCAAACGGAGGTGGTGAAGCTGAAGGAGCCCTTGCTGACGCTATCAAGCGGGATTTCAGTTCGTTTGAAGCTTTCCAACAAAGAATGTCAGCAGCAACAATTGCCGTCCAAGGTTCAGGGTGGGGCTGGTTGGGCTACAACAAAGAGGAAAAAAGACTTCAAATCGCAGCATGTGCCAACCAGGATCCTTTGGAGGTAAATATTGCTTCTAAATGAACTAAATTCACTCAATAATAATAATGATAATATATATTTTTTCAAAAATCTCGTGTTATGCCTCAAAACCAGTAACTTCAGAGCTTGATTACCATTTTGACCGTGGAGAAAATTATTTCGTATTTTTAAATCACATCAGATACAGTTTATGATGACGAATACTTCCAAAGAAAAAATATTCGAATTTTGTTCTTCAAAACTGTAACATTGTTATTTTGATGGGGTCATTTTTAAGACTGTCACACTGTGATGTCGACTGAGAGAACAAGAAAAGAAAGCGACAAATGTTTTTTTGCATGTAAAACCTAGGAAAAATATAATTTAGATATTGGTTTCCTAGGTTGATCACGTGACCGTAAATCAGTCATCGAAATTATGTGAAAATGCCCAAATCGACATTTCTCCTCATATTGTTAATAATACACCGTTTGTAAAAATTATTGATATTTTATTTTAATTAAAAAACTTGACGTTTCGGCAGCTTAACGGGCTGCTGAAAATTATATTCATAAGTAATTATTAGTCAATCGATAATAATAGTGATTTTTTTGGTGAAATTACTGATTATCAAATAATTGAAACAAACATAGTGATACTTTGTACAGAGAGGGGCCGCAATATCGCCAAAAGTTTCTTCTCAACCTTTAGCATCCGGCCCTTTTATATAAATTTAAAAAGTCTTTTTTTAAGATACGCCCGTTTTTCCCACTTTTTGACAGATGCTTATTTCTATTCAATTTTGTGGTATTTTTCAGAGAATGTTTTTGGTTAAAATACTAAGAACTTATTTATGTAATTGATCTGGCTGATGATAGGCTTAATAATTGCTCAATGATAGGTAACACCTGGAAGAATATAGTTAAACGAAATAATTTTTATTCACTTTATCTTTTTAATTTTTTCAATAAAATACAATAAATTAATAAAAAAAAATTTCTTTAGAATCAGAATGGTATAAAATTTACAACAATGAGACAATTATACTCATAACGAAGTTTAAGTTTCTCTATGAGATTTTATGTTTAAATTTATGTTTCTATATCAAAAATTTCCTACTGATTTGATTTTGTTCACTTGCAAGATTTTTTTATCCAAAAAATGAAACAAAAACTTTGCTCAAAATATTTTCAGGCAACTACTGGACTAGTTCCTATCATCGGTATCGATGCCTGGGAGCATGCTTATTATTTACAATATAAAAACGTTCGACCAGATTATGTCAAACAATTTTGGAACGTGGCCAACTGGGAAGATGCCGGCAAGCGATTTGCTGCAAATCAATAAATCAAACCTCATTATTGTTTATTCATATTTATTTCAGGAATTTATTAAAAAATTGCAATTAAACTAGTAAAATTCGTGACATTGTGCTTTACCGATGCAACAAATTTATTGACCAATAATTACTTCGAATTTATGTAAAAATGCACAAATCGACATTTCCCCTTATATTGTTAATACTACTCCGTCTGCAAGAATAAATTTATGTACCAAAAAATTTTCGTCAATCGATTTAAATAGTTATTTTTTTGATCAAATTACTAATTTTTAAATAAATTGGAAACAGTCATCGTGATACTTTGTACAGAGGGGGGCAATATCGCCGAAAGTTTTTTGCCAAAAAATTTCGGCGATTTCGGTAAATTCGGCAATATTGGCACATTCGGCGATATGGGAACAAAAATGAATTTTTTCTTTCAAAAATGAAAAATGCGTTGGCGTTCGAAATGACGTCATATGTCAAACAATTTTCGAATTTCATAAGGAGTTTCACGATCGGTTTGAATTACGCAAATCACCAAAATGCGTAAAATTTAATACTCCACCAAACGCAATCAAATAAAAGTTTATTAAGGTAGATTTGGGAAATTAAATTCAGGAAATGACGTCCTTTATGACGCACACAAAGTAATTTGAGATATAAATCTAAAAAAATTCGGCGCTATTGGCACATTCGGCGATATTGGCACAGGAAGTATTTTAGCTAAAAATCGTGAAATTGCGTTCATTTTTTTCAGCACATTCGGCGATATTGGGCCGGCGATATAAGGCGCCCCCTGTAATGAATTTATTGTTCGTAAATAAGTGTGAAGTTATCTTTAGCATTTTAAATTGTTACAACTGTAAAATAACATATAACACAAATAAAAAATTCAATTCCATGCTGAAGATACCTTCATCTCTATTTGCAAAGATTACTTTCACTGGAAAGTATCACAATTTGTTTCCAAATTATTCGAAAAAAAATCAATAATTTGACTCAAAGAATCACGATTTTCGTCAAAGATTGTCTTTTTACTAATTTGGTCTATCAAGAAGCTTTTAATAACAGGAAAAGGTGTATCATTTTTGATATATCGGAAAGAAGTCTTGACCATAATTTGTTGCGAAAATAATCTCCAAATTGTATTTAATTTTTGAAACCAAATGCTGTCCTTCTGCTGATTTTTTAATCACAATTCACTCATACTTATTTGTTGTCTTCAATATTTACCCGGGATTAAATAATCTTATTTTCACAATAAAGTTCAGATCTTTTACAATAGTGAAATTTCCGTATTTGTCTCAGACTCAGCAACAGGTTTATATGATATAAATTATATCACAAGCATGGAAAATCAGCTAAAAATCGAGAAAGAAAATTTGGCAAAATTATGCCCAGAACTGCGCACTAGATTTTATGTCCAAACAGTCAATTGAGAACTTTTGGTGGATTTTCCATGACGAAGATGGTGGGTGTAATAACTTTTCAAGTTGTTTTTAAGAGCTTTCTGGAATGTTTTTGGTCCTTGACTGTCTGATTGCCGTCAATTTTTTTCAATTATTTTACCCTTTATAGATTTATTGTCAAACAGTTCCAATTTGGAGGGTACTTTGGGTATTTATCATAATGAAGGACCAAAATAATGGTGTGTAAACAACTTTTATGATAGTAAAAAGTAGCGGAAAACGTTTTCAAAAATATTAGCGTTTTTCGCCGCTAAAATTTTAGTTTGAGGACCTATATTTGAAAAAGTTGCATTAAGACAACACTCATTCTGGCCTATAACGAGACTTTCTGATAAACGCGTTTTAAAGACATTCATCAAAAGCTGTTCGCCAGGTGAATTCTTGGCCATGGGCTCAAAAAAAAGCCGCCATTAAACAGCAACATTGTTACCCCATGAGATGTGAATCTCAGCTTCAAGATGAAGCTTATTAATAGCTCAGTGCTATGTACAAATAAAAAAACAAAAAGGTGTAAAAGCCTAAACACCTTCTTGAAAACTCTGTCTTTAGAGCGAATTTTTGAAAAAAATTGTTAATGTTTTTGAACGTCCTAGCCACCGGCGGTTCATTTTGATATTCAAAAATTCCAAAATCGAAGGCCATTTTTTTTTCGAGTATTGAATTTGGAATCAACCAAGGTAGAGAAACTTTTTTTCTCAATGCCTCTTTTTTTTTTTTCCTGAAAAAAATTTGCTCTCGAGCACCACTTGTGTCCATTGTCTTCATCTCTGGGTTTGATACGACAAAGACTTCATTTTCTTGAGATCACGTTGGCTGAAATTAAATTTCTAGCTGCTCAAATGACTTCAGAAATCATTCAGCGTAATCATTCTTTTTATTAACTTGGAATTCAAATTTGACTCTGACTTTGACATTTTCGAAAAACATTCGCACAAAAAATAAGTTAATCCGAGAACAAAGACTTTCAAAAAGGTTTTATCGGAATTCAAAATCCACCATGTGGCTGAATCGTCCTATTGACCACCCCAAATTCAAAATATTGCCTTCAGTTTTTGCTGACGAATTAATCGTGGCTAAAATTCCTTGTGACCGCCGTGATCAATATAACTGGTAACATAAATATAAATTAATGGCGTATGTTAATAGATAAGAGAATTTTTTGGAAAATCAAAAATACTTAAAACATAAACACGTATAAATTCACAAGTTTACTTTTGAGTTGACTTACGTTCTCCAGATAAAACATTATCCATAAAATATTCAGTTATTTTTATCTCGCTCCATCTATTCATGATTTTTAATTTCCTGCACACATAGAGATTTCCAAATCATCAACATTTTCTAATTTTCAAGAACTTTATAACAAATCCATTTTCTCTGAATGCGTTCTCGGCATTTCTGGGCAAGTAAT